>JAAAKR030196382.1:0-11693 GCA_010014985.3 Delias pasithoe
GATATCGATCGATTCACAGATCTATACACAGTGAATTTCATAAAAATTGGTCGAGTAGTTTCGGTTGAGCTTGGCACCAAACCGGTTTTTACCGTGAGATGCATTAACTAGGACGGCTTTGTCCGAAGTGTTACCACGGGCTCACATAATACCAGCGCGAAACGTTCAATTATTACTCACATGCGTGACACAAACCCGAACCTCCCTGTTGACGCCTGAACCGGATTTGATGATCTCTCCTTTCAAAAAGGACGTGCCACCGCGCAGAAACGCGCCCATCAGTAGATTCAATGCCTCCTCTAATGATATTATATTCTTGGGCAAATCTTTTTTGTTTTGCACTGAAACGTAAAAAACATTTACAATTATTCCATTAGAAAAAACAGTTTTCATTCGTAAGGTAATACAGAACCTCGTAGCTGAATGGTGCTAAAAGTATATCATGAAGCGACAGGTGTCGAGTACGAATCCCGGTCCGGACAATTGTAATTTAATTTATAATTATTCGGTCTTTGGAAGGGCTTGAAATTGGCCGGGCGAGTGTATTAATACGACCGTACCTGTGGGAGAGCCATGCTGAACCATATACTGACGAACTAATTCGGCCGGTTCGTGCAAAATGATACCACTGAGTCACAGAATACTCAGCGTGAAGTTGTACCTGAAGAGGCAACACAACCAATGCGCGGAGCATGGTGCAGTTGTCCACGGGCGGCGTGGTTCTCTTACCATATAGCAGACCCACCTGCTTCATTGTCCGCTGTACCATTAAAAAATGGTTTTTTTGAAAACGTTGTAGCAAAGTAGTTTTTTATAAGTTTTATTTGTCTTCACCTAATTGCATTCCCACTTTGTTCTTTGGATTAAGATTCGTGGCTTCGCCTGCTTGGGTTGTCGCTATCAGAGCACCCATTAGCTCAGCTACTGCACACCTGGAAATTTTAAATATAAATCAACTATAAAATAATCGGTGATCTAGCATTTTTAAACCCCTCTTCCCTTTGATGATATGTGGTGAGATTTGAGACTACCCTTTCCCCAACCATCTAACAGGATGTGTGGGTATACGTTGCACCGTTGTCCATGGGCGCGATGGCGTCTTACCATAGAGGAGAACCCGCCTGCTCCTTTACCTGGTATACCATAAAAAAAATCTTACTCAAATCGTACCTAAGCTGATAGTCACTAGGATGGGCTGCTCTCAAGCAAGCTGCTGCTATCGCATCCACATCGGCAGCACTCAACTTCTGCAGAGTCAGCATACTCTTCAAGGTGTTAGCAGCCGCTGCCCGTACAGGAGTCGAGCGTTCATTCAACAGCGACGCACGCGCGGCCCTCGACACCTCGCGTAGAACGTTGCCGGCCGCTGTCCCCATGCCCACACATATCTGAAAACAACAGGAACAACATGAAATATGTTTGAGGCCCTCGCAGCTTTATTCTACCATGAAATGAGAGAAATTGGCCGGGCGAGTGTCTTAATACTGTCGCATCCGTGGGAGAGCCACGCTGAAGCATATGCTAACGCAACAATCGGTCGGACTCGTACCACGAGGTATCACGGTTTCACAGAATACTCGGCGTGAAAAGGTAGTTGTACTTCAAACGGTACTACCATGTTTCGCTGAGTGAATAAGGATATCGCAGGCCCTTAAAAATTTTGCTTAAGCGGCGTAAAAAGCCAGCATCACAACCGATGCGCGGCCTGTCACGCGTTTGTCCAAGGGTGGCGGTGTTCTGTTACCGTATAGGAGGCCCATCTCTGTGTCTGCTATATCATAAAAAAATCATATTTATCATATCATCAGATTTCAACTATTTATATTTTAAAAATTAACACAGAACAGTGTTTATAGATAGATCAATTTAAATAATTGTCTTAGTAAAATTAAAATATCAAAAATACCTTTTCCAAGGTGATCATAATTTCTAGCCGAGTTTGAGACTCTGCACTTTTCAATGAACGCACTAAAGTTGACACTGTCTCCTCATACGACCTTCCCATCATTCGACCAAGCTTCTCATACATACTGCCTAAACAGCAAATTGCAGCTCTGCAATATTGAATAATTAGAATAGTACTTTACACCACACAAAGCTTATTAATTTACAACTAGATTAATAAACTATTATCTTAACAATTGTAATTAACTTTCAGTAAAATAAACATGTTAAAAATTTTAAGAAACACTTACAGCCTTGTAGGTAAATAAGATAGTGAGTCATCTTTAAATTTAATAATATCATTGCACTTATTGACAGTGTCAAATAATAGAAATGCATCCCCAACTGAGAACAACGTTGCCAAGCATCTTGATAAAACTTTTCTTGCAGGTGGTCCAAGATTCTTTTGGAATAAGTTCAATAGCTGAGCTACAAGTTTTTCCTGGCAGTTCTTAATATCAGACTGAAATTAATAAGTATAATAATAACAAATTAAATGATTAAGGACACAATATTGGTTCAAATTCAAAAAAATAATGATTCATACCTTATGAGCTGCAACTAATACTTTATCCAGAAATCTTAACCACTCAAATATAAAATGTGGCTTTTTATCATCAGGTAGTTGTTGTAAGGCTGCTTCATTAAGGGTTAAAGAATGAGAAACCTCCATAATTCTGGAACAAATAGTTCAGATACTGAAATTGCTTTTTTTTAGAACACCAAGGAGATTTATTAGACTAATGAACAATCATCACAAGTCCATTTTTCTAGTTATTTCAATCATTAATACCCCTTGATCTTTAAATTGTAGTTCATACATACTATAATCAAATTACCTACAGGATATAACATAAACAATGGCGTCACTGACGAGAAAAACTATCTACTTGAATACATTCGTGAAGTATTTTAAAATGCAGAACATTATTTCATACATTTACCTTTCTTAATTGAAAATAAATGACATTCCTTGTTATTATAAATTTAGAGCAATTTTAAATTCAAAATTGAAAGATCACTTGCTCAAAAGCTGTAACCGAAAATGAAAGCTAAAAGCAGAGTTTAATGCTTATTCACAAAATTATTAATTTAGCATGTGTTTTTTTGTACTTAACATTTATAGTTAGTATGTTTATTAATTTACACTGATTATTCAGTAGTTTAGTTATTACTCAGTATACTTTGAAGTTTGATTATTATGATAGCAAAAATGACATAATATATATTGTCTTTGTGGATAAATAGATATAATACAATACAGAATATAGAACCCATTACAAAATATTTTTTATGGTACAGGGTTCACGTAGCAGGTTGATCACCTATATTGTAAGAGAACACCGCTGTCCATGAACCACCACGCCATAATTTGCGCTTTGGTTGTGTTGCCGATTTTTTAACCGCTTAAGTGGCATAATTTCAAGTGTCCAAGATATTTTCACTTACTCAGCGAAATACAGTACAAATAATGTTTCACATTGAGTTTTCCGTGAAGCTATGGACCGGCCCGTCCTAGGAGATAACTTATAACGTGCCGGTCTAATTAGTGCGTTAGAATATGCTTCAGTATGAGTCTCCTACGAGCGCGACAGTGCTAGGACACTTGGCCGGTGACTGTCAAGGCCTTTCAAAGACCAAATAAATTAATATTTTTTGTTCGACCCGGGATTCAAACACGATATTTCTTGCTTCGTGATAAACTTATAAAACTACTAACCTATGAGTATCTCAGTATTTTTCTTTAGCCGACGTTCAAAATATTCGATAAGTATAACATACTTTTGAAGTCTCTGTCATCTTTTGAAATTATGTTATTAAGTATAAAACCAATATGTTATGAATTTATATGTGGATTTAATTTAATTTTAAGAAATATACGGTGGTAATTGTTGAAATAATTTTACTTTTAGAAATAGAAAACTTAATATTATTCAATTATGGCCAGTGGTGAATATCATAAGTAAACGTAATGTCAAAAATCATAGTGATTGCTTCGTATTTGTTACATCTCTTCGTATTTGTTGCGGATTCCAATTAAAGTTTTTGACGGACGATATCTAATTGTTTCCGAAAAATAAATCTATTCTGAACGATATCTAAAACAAATTCTAGTAGGTCAATATTATTGCTCTAATCGTAAAGTGCAATTTTAAAGAAGTGGAAAGTGTTTCTAATTATCATACCGTTTACACCCAGCTGAGTCTGACAATCCCATTTCTAGATAACTTTTGTTTTATGCATTTAGACTTAAAAATTTTGTAATGCATACTAGTATGACCTCCCAGCAGAGTCCAGCCAACATGCAAACGGTTGTGGATAGAGAGAAGATTTATACTTGGATCTTGGAGCTTTGTAATCCTAAAACGCGCGAGAATGCTTTATTAGAACTGAGTAAAAAAAGGGAAGTTGTACCTGATTTGGCTCCAATGTTATGGCATAGTTTCGGCACTATAGCTGCTTTATTACAAGAAATAACGAATATTTACGTGGCTATGATTCCTCCAACTTTGACAGCACATCAAAGCAATCGTGTATGTAATGCATTAGCTTTAATGCAATGTGTGGCATCTCATCCGGAGACTAGATCAGCATTTTTACAAGCTCATGTTCCACTTTTTCTATACCCATTCCTGCATACTGTCTCTAAAAC
Organism: Delias pasithoe; assembly: GCA_010014985.3. Taxonomy (NCBI): domain Eukaryota; kingdom Metazoa; phylum Arthropoda; class Insecta; order Lepidoptera; family Pieridae; genus Delias; species Delias pasithoe. The sequence continues at coordinate 4,598 of JAAAKR030196382.1, forward strand.
TCGTCCTTTTGAATACCTCCGACTTACGAGTCTTGGTGTAATTGGAGCATTAGTCAAAACAGATGAGCAAGAAGTAATAACTTTTCTATTGACAACCGAAATTATTCCCTTATGCTTGCGTATTATGGAAAATGGATCAGAACTATCCAAAACTGTTGCCACATTTATTTTACAAAAGATTTTATTAGATGACAGTGGTTTATGTTACATATGCCAAACCTATGATAGATTCTCTCATGTTGCTATGATATTAGGAAAAATGGTGTTGTCCTTGGCTAAAGACCCATCTGCAAGGCTTTTAAAACATGTTGTGCGCTGTTATTTACGTTTATCAGACAACCCTAGAGCTAGAGAAGCTCTGAGGCAATGCCTGCCAGATCAATTGCGTGATGCTACTTTTACTGCATGTTTACAAGAAGATAACTCTACCAAGCATTGGTTAGCACAATTAATCAAGAATTTAGAAGCACAGCCACCACCAGCAAGCCCTGCTCAATCAAACTTGTGAGAATTGGTTTTTATGAATTACACTGATTAAGAACTTTTTCAAACATGGTGTAAAAGAATATATTTCACTTCATCTTTGAAATACTTTTATAATTTTCGTAACATTAATATGACACCCAAGCATATCCTAATTTAAAAAGTGGCTGTTTGATTCACTCCTTTTATAAATTGACTAAAGTGTAACTGCTTAAATTTAATTGAGAGCTCTGTCTGCATAGTAAAACTTCTTTATTAACATTTTTTTATCTAATTTGTACTAGTTATAATATTTGAAATTTGATTACTGGAACATAGTGTACTAGTAAACAATATGAGTGACACAAATATGTAAAATTGGTGATTATAAATATGTAAAAGTGTGTATGTAGTCCGATATGAGTATAGTTGGTTGGTAATCACCAATATTGTCATGTATTGTGAGCTAAAAGTAATAAAAAATCAATTATCTTTAGTAAAACTGCTACCAAAGTAGTTAGTCTGCTTTTATAAAGATAAGAATTGATTTATTTTCCTACAAGTTCTACTTATATATTTTTATTTTATATAGATATTGTATCAAATAAACAAATAACAGACACAAGACTAGTAACGTGATCTTATGGCATCAAAATTCCTTTTGGTAACAGATGTTTATCAATATATGCACTAATGCATAATGATAATAAAAGTCACAAGTTGGTTGCAATCCCCTTTGCCTAAATGAGAGTAATTGTAGTAATTTCTGAATGTGTTGAAAATTAAAAACTACCTTTATTTTCCAGTAATGATAAATTAACCCTAGGTAAACCCCAAATCTTCAAAAAAATTGTGGTTCTGTAATTTAAGTGAAAATAACAAGCAGAGTTAATCATATTAAAGATATAGTTTTTAAATAGATGTAATGAGAAAAAACATTAGTATATAGAAAAGATTTTACAATTTAGTAGAAATAAACATTTTAATTTTATATTTTTCTTTTATTTCAGTCTCAATTGTAGGCTATAGTTAAAAATCTGGTCCTCTTATAGGATAGTCGGATAATGCCCATCTATTACCTAAGCAGTTTGTACTTTCAGGTCTATACAATGCAGTTTCGAATTTGTTGTGGCTAGTAATTTGTTTGAATCTATCAAATTCATTTTGTAAAAGATGAGATTCTTTTTGAGGAATTTTAAAATTAATATTATTCTTAGACTTTGTTATCCTTAGTGCGGGTTTTATTTTGATTTGTTTGTCAAAAGCTTGAATGCCACAATTCACTGCATCTATGTGATGAGCACATGCTTTATCCATGTGTGAAAAGCTTTTTGTAGTCAGTGTTTGAATAATTTTATTATTTCCCTTTTTGTTAATTTTTCTTAGAGAACATTTACAAGGATTTTGATCTCTGCTTCTCACCATAGTTACACAATAGTTATCACATTTTAGGGGGCCAGAGATAAGAGTATTTATACCTGAATCAATTAAATGTTTCTTTAATATAGTTTCCCTTGATTTAAGGGTATTTAATCCTGATTTGGTATTTGCTATTGGTACAATCTCGCTCACGGTACGCTCCTTCTCGATGTACAGTGATCGAGGTGGTTTCGCAACTATTTTGTTGTTGATACATTTAATAGACTTTTTAGGCATCGTGATCTTGACATTATTGGTTGATGCTTTTAATATTGGTTCAACAATGTCACGGCAAAGTTTTTGTGCAACAGTAGGTCTGGGCATTAGGAGGCTGTCAGATGATTAAGACTTGGAAAGGAATGGAAAATATTTCATATCATTGCCGTTTCAACTTTGGTACGTATATGTATGAATACTCAGCACTGTGATCCCACATTTTTATTGTATTTATTGTTCAAATATAGTAATTTTAAACGGAATATTAATATAGAGAGTAGTATTTTGAATTTACGACCATTTTGAAAGCCGTTCTGCAAAAATTTACACTCTCCCGGGCTTAATGTCAACTGTCACTATAAAATGGATATGAAATTTATAAAGAAAGAATGATGTAAGTTGTACAAGTTTTAAATTATGGCGTCTAATGCGCTAGTACATTCTTAGCATTAAAATCGTTTATATCAGTTTACGAAGATAATACATTTATTAAAACTGTGACCTTTTTTTAAAAAAATATTAGCCAATATACGGGGACACATGTCAGCGGAGACCCAAAATTTAATGAGACTAAATGTTTTTTACTTGTCACTATATTGGTATATTAAAAAAAATAACAGCTAGTATTTTAAAGCTAACCCAATAAAAGCCCGCAAGCGACTAGTGAACGATTTTTATAATGAACGGATAAGTTGATAGTACGTTGAGCTGTAAGCGGCACTCCAACTTGCTCATCAAATTTTGTTTCGGCATCTCCCCCCTCCGTCCTCCATCTGCCACCTTTTAGTCAGACCTTTGCATTTTGCGTGGTATGGTAGACAGCAATTTGTTTTAATAATTCCATCACCCAACTGCTAGCAGTGCCGGTATTAAATCCATTAAGAAAACTCTCCGACATACTATAGGCAAGCAGTTGTAGGAAAAATTATTCCTTGGCACCCAAGTTAGCTCCTCTACAGGGTTTCAAAAACTTGCTGACCTTGCAAATAAAAGCAAATCAATTAATGAATGTTCTGTATTCACATTCGAAAGTATTTATACCTTTATTTATTTTTAGCTTTTATATTTCTTTACGGCCTTATGTTTAATACTTTCTCTTTACCATCGCCTGAATCATACTACTCTAGAACATTTTACGAAAATAAATGACTGAAAAGTTGTGCCAGCTTGATGGAATATTTTTAAGTTAATTTACCGCAATCATAAATACATACTCTGTGTCTTATCAACTTGACAATTTGCATTGCCTATTAGAAATAACAGTTTAGTCTGTGATTATAGTTCGAAAAGGTAGTGAGAATTTATAAGGTTAAAAACGATTGGACTTCGTAGTTGGTTATTAACGTGTTGTGATGATGTCCTTATAGTTTTTTTTAAAAGGCGTGAAAATAAAATATGATTTATATAAAAAAATATTCATCATAAAACAGCTTTGCTGTAACAGTGTGTGTAGTTTATCTTAAATTGTGTGAATAAATTATTATTAGAGAAATTGCGCGCGAGTTTAATTTTTAAAAATGGAATATTTAAATAATAAAGCAGAAATAGAAGATAATTATAATACAAACGCGCATGAAAAAAAATCTAAAGATACTGTAACAAATAGACAAATATTCAAAGAACCATTCTGGGTTTTCGGGTACGGTTCTCTGTGCTGGAATCCTGGCTTCGAGTATCAGCAGTCGGTCACTGGATACGTTAAAGGATTTTCGAGAAGATTTTGGCAAGGAAATACTACGCATCGTGGTACAGATTTAAAGGTAAATATTTTAAAAAAACGTTATTAAAAAGTTGGAAAGTAGTACTAAACCAAAATACTATAATATCTATTTCTTGTAATCACTAAAGCTCTGTTGTTTATATTAATATAATCATAAATATTTTTTTAATGTAAACTGAATGGCTATTACTATTATTTATAGGTTTGACTCTGGCTGATGCAACTTTATTGAATTCTTTCACTTGCATTTGTCTTAAGATCTTGACCATGAACATAAAATTGAAAAAAAAATATTTATTTTATGATTTATGTAATTATTGTATGACATACACTTTATCTCCTATTTATTTATTACTTGTCTAAATGAATGTTTATATTATCAACAAATTTAAATATCTACTGTAGATAATTCATAAGTTTGTTTTTATGAAAAATTATTTTCAAAATTTTTATTAAGTTTACATAAATATACAACATATATAATATTTACATACTACAAATATTCCTATTGATAAAAAGTCCATTAGAAGATATACTTGATAAGAGATATGTAAATAAATTAACAGCTTAATTACTTTAAAGAACCATAAACACTATCACAAATCCATGTTACTTATATAAATCTGGTCATTTATAGTTTATATATTTAAAGATATTTTTAAACATTTTTGGGCTATCTATTTTACTCTAAGTGTCAAAGACTTTTCATGTAGAATTCAGATTTTTCTAAATAAAAATAACCTTAATTGGTACCTATCATTCTACAAAATCAATTGATCAGTTATTACAATAATTATTGATAAATTCGGCGTGGAAGCGCCTGCGCAGTTTTATTAAAACTGTAAAGACGAAATAAGATTTTATATGACTTATGCAACTGTTTATCTTTTAAATAACCATGAATTTATTTTGGGACTCGTCTTCCGCATGTTAACAATTATGTACATATGTAATTATAATCATTTCTATAACGTTACTTAAATACTAGGGTATAAAGTTATTAAAACTAAGTGTAATGTACTTTCACTCATACTAAATATAAAATAAAACTCATACGTGTATTCTTATTCGTAATTAAATTAAGTTATTCCTTTTCTTATAGTTCTGCACATATTTTTCCCTTAAATGTCGGCTTCTCAACAGTGTTGCAACATAAAATTACCCGTAAACCAAATTGCGTCGTCAGTGGCCTATCGTAATTTTTACATCTTACAACAAACTTTATAAATGATATAATTTGTTTCAGCCCGGCCGAGTAGCAACTTTAATTGAAGATAAAGAGGTACGTAAGATATTTACCTATCAAATTAAATAATCCATGGTTATTAACTCATATAAAAAAACGAGCTGAAATTGATGAATTTCGACAAAAGTATCAGCATATATATATACATACATATATACAAGTTAGCCTTGAGCGTTCCAGTTAAAATTACCGATGATTTTATAAGTCACTCGGATATTTCCATTTGCAACGAATTTCGTTTAGTCTCACTTTACGGATGAGTTATGAGGTAAATCGAAGACTTAAAACCGCTCTTGTTATACATGTTTTGCTTGTATGTAAAACTATATAATACTAATTTATAAAACTATGTAATAAAAATACTATTTTCTATAGAAATACTGTATATTTCGACATATTTATCTCTGTCCCCATAAAACTTTAGTAATAATTACATCAACCGTAGCCGTGTCATTTAGCCCCAATTTATGATTTCCTAATCGAAAGAAAATTGCCAATTACGAGTATACTAATTTTGTTCTGAAATTTCGTTGATAATCATATTAAAATGCAATTGGGCATTTCCTACTTCGGGTTTTTTGTCCTCAATCGGAGAAAAGAACTGTGAACGCGGTGAGGTCGTTTTTTATCGCTTCAAATTAGTAGAGAATGCTTTAATTATTTCGAATGAATAAAAAGGCATTTAAAATCTCATCGCCTCGGAAGTCCGGGATTCAGCCTTTTGAATTTTTTATCCGACCGTATTGTTTTTGACTTTTTATGAACCTAACAAAAGAAAGAGTTAAAATCTATAGCTTATATAGATTTATCCATTCAAGACATGTGTATATTATACATATATAAACATATATACTATTAAAAAAACATTGTGGACTATACAATATATGTGTTTGCTTCATGACTCTGGTCTTGTGAGCTATCGTGGCGACGTAAGTTCGATGCACGGTTTAAATAGATTGAATAAATTTTATTGGGTCTTTGAAAGAGTTGGATAGTGGCTGAGCGAGTGTCTTACACTGTCTAACCCATAGGAGAGTCATGCTGAAGCATATGCTGGCGCACAAATTAGGGCAGGCTCGTCCGGAGTGATACGGGCTCACAGAATACCAGCGTTTTTATTAGTACAGACGTGCCACAATCCGCGCGTTGGTTGTGTTACCGGTTTTTTATGCCGCTTAAACGAGACACAGTACACGGGTCTCGCTTATCCTATTTTCGTTTAAAAAATGGAATATTTTGATAAGTCAACAGTTTAATTGGCATGTTGATTGCAAGTCGGTTTAATGTTGAAATCTCGTATTGTTTAGATATAAACTTGTAATTATTGTTGTTATCAGCCGACACGTGACTTTATATTATATACTAATATTATTATGAATATTTTATTTAAATCTACCTCGGTCTAGTATTAATGATCCATTGGTTCTGGTTTATTTTGAACGCGAACCACGCGAGACCTCGTCCTGTGGTTGTTTGGAGTTATCCTCTGATCCTTTTATTAAATTTTCTAAGGTATTCAATATTTTTATAATATATATAGGAGACCCACCTTCTCCGGTATCCGTTAAAACATAAAAAAATAAGTTAATAATCTTAATCCAATAATATGTAAGTTATAGGAGAAATTACATTTTACGCAATCGTACATAGCGGAGCTGCTTTCGAATCATTGTCAATGAACCGGTTTATTTTGAAGTCAGTGGCATGGCTTTGATCGTATAACGTCCTGTAATTCGCAAATTGGTAAATGTCGTACGTGTCCCTGTGTACTTTATCAATGGCTTATTTGTGCTGTATTATGCTATAAATACGTATACAATTGACATTTTATTACAGTTTAACTCTGTAAATATATCCATTCGGCTATCTCAGCCGTACGACGTCAACTGCTGGACATAGGCCTCCCCTTTGAACCACCATGTATACCTGTCCGAAGCGACCTGCATTCAGCGTCTTCCGACCTTTGTAACGTCTGCCCATCTTGTGAAACGTCCTGCGCTGCCTTTGCTAGTCCGTGGTCTCCACTCTAGCAC
>JAAAKR030197017.1:18419-31304 GCA_010014985.3 Delias pasithoe
GCTCAAAACGAAGTGTGCTTGATAGAAGTGGTTTAAAAAGTATAGGGTTCGATCCCGGTCTGCACAATTATAATTTATTCGGTTTTTGGAAGGGCTTGACAGTGGCTGGGCAATTGTCTTGCTACTATCGCACCCGTGAGAGACACAAGTTGGAGCATACGCTAATGCACTAAATGGGCCGGCTCGTCCGAAGTGATATATGGGCGCACAGAATACTCAGCGTGAAACGGTAGTTGTAATTAAAATGTTACTACTACTGTCTTTCGCTGAGTGAGTGAGGATGTCGGAGGCTCGTAAAATGCCACCTGCTCCATTGTCCGCTATATCATAATAAAAGGAGTCAATGTCAGTCTAGTTTTTAAGTAATGGTGTTCTTATTTTTCAGACTCCACCTAACTTAGCTCAGATTAAGGCCTTAATAGATAATGAACAACCGACAAATCTACTTGTTACTTTCTTCCAATATTGGTAAGTGTTATATTTTATTTTAAAATTGTATTATTAATACATAATAGCTATTTTAATCTCCTATATTTATTTCCGAAACTACCTTACTTAAAGCTTAATAGAATATTCATTTCTGTAGAGGGTTTCAGAGTAAAATTCGTTTGGAGTAGTTTAGACGAGAAATCGTCAACAGACAAAGTAACTTCATTATAAGATAATAATGCTTCTTTATCTAACATTTAGTCATTATAATTTCAATAAACCAAATGACCAATTGTATATAGTAGTATATGTAGCGCTTGTGGAAAACTTCAAAGGTTTAAATAAAACTTATGTATTATATTACAGTTCAATAGTGATGGCAGATACACGGACCGAGGCTAGCATAAACAAATGCAGCTTATGCTTTATCACACTCACATGCATTGTGGAGGAACAATTTGCCAATTCCATAATGCATGACCAAAATCTCACGTTTAAAGTAACTATTTCATATACTCTCCTACATGTGTATAGATGTAATATATTAATGTATATATTAAGATGTGGTTAACAGCAAAGTTTCTGTTTTCAATTTACAAGTCCATTTTATGTCTCATGTAGGTAGGTACCAAAAGAGATTAATCTAACAATTATAATGTTGGTTTAGGTGCAATTATACCGACTTCCTATGCGTCACCGTAAAATAATTCCCGAGGAGCCGCCTTCGCAACCACTTGCATCTACTTTAATTGGTGAGTTTATTTCAACAACTTGATGTTTTTTTGTATTAAACCTGGATGTCATAAAGGTGATAGAGTTTAGGTGTAAGAATATGACTCTTGCAGTTTAATTGTTTGAATTATTGTATTCCAGATTTATTAGTAGAATTCATGATGAGCCATCTCCTCAAGAAATTTCCCGGGGAGCTCTATGAAGTGTGTGTGGGTGTTTTGCAACGCGTGCTGAGTTACCAAAAGCGTTGTCGTGTTCGTCTCACGAGGGACTGGCGGCCATTATGGGCGGCACTTATAGCGCTACTCAAGTTCCTAGTTACCAACGAAACTACCTTATTAAGGAGGCATAATATTTTTGTAATGGCACAACAGGTATGCGAATTTGTTTTTTAGCACAAATTGTAAATATAAATTGAACTTACAATTCATTTTTAAAGTGAGATTTTTCTAAAATATTCATCTTTATGAAATACGTATGTTTGCGTTTAGGTTGTGAACATTTTTAACCTGTTTATCACATTTGGTGACACGTTTCTGCCCACGCCAGCCTCATACGACCAATTGTACTACGAACTCATCAGGATGAACCAGGTTTTCGATAACCTATTCTTTATGGGTGAGTTAGTATGGAATAATAAATCAAAACCAGCTATTTCTGGCCCTTGACGAGAGGATTTTATAAAGCGTACTTACTATTGAAGTCCATTTAGATTTTAGAATCGTTGCTCTACACAGCAATTACCAAACTATGTGTCTGTATAATCTACTTGTAGCTCTTCGTTATTCGACTGGTGACGGTGAATTCAAAGCTGAAGCTCTACGACTCGCAAACTGTTTGGTGAATGTTCGCGCCATCACACAGCACTTCTCGCCCAAGATTGAAGAATGGCTTTCATCGCAAAATCTCTCCACACCTTCCGAAGACCAGGTACGTTTGCCTTACTTATCATGATATTAATATCTATAAGAAATGTATTGATTAATATACTCAAAAGAGTATATAAGTAAGAGTTCAAGCGCCTGAATTTGTATGCGTGTTCCTTTGGAAGTAATAATTTTATGTAACTGACGGATAAAAATCATTATTTTCGTGTAAGATAAGAATTATGCTCCATTACCTATAGGTAAAATAATCAAATGCAGAAATGTTTCTCCATGAAGGTATAGTCAAATAAAAATTTTTGAGTCACTTACGATTTATTTTGTATGCTATGTTCAGAACTAATTATGTGAAATTTATTTCTATTGATATAACTATTTTCAGATTCTCGAGGTGGTACGAAAGAATTACGATAGCTTAATACTAAAATTGCAAGAGGGTCTGGAGTCATATGAACGCTATTCAGAAAAGGCCTATCGCGCGTTGCTTTTAAAGTTAGTAAAAGGAGCAACGGCTGCTGCGCGCCAGCGTAGCGACGCCGCAGCTCTGGGCCATCATTCGGCCGCGTTAGTGTCACACTACACTACACTTGCTGTGCCAACGTTATGTTAAAAATTTAAGCCTGTTAATATCCACATAAGCTTAACTCAACTATGGTATAGCGGTGTTTATAAAGAGAGGCATTGAGTTATTAAGTGAACATATTACATAAATAAAAAAACTCAATGTTATCCATAATATAATGTATTAAATCTTCAAGTAGTCTCATGTTATTATGTAGCATAGTGGATTCTCCAATTAGTTTTTCTGCGACTCGGTCCAAATGTTATTCCTACATAAAATAATTCAAGATTTTTCGCAATAAAACATTGATATTGACCACGCAAGAAATAGCTCTTATCTCTACCAATATTCATAGTAATAGATACAGTGATTTTGGTGTGAAATCGTAACATATATTCTTATTATTATAATATATTTATGATAAATGCAGAAATTATGTTGTTCTGTCAAAACGTTATAAACACTGAAACTACAAATTGTTTGAGGAAAATAAACAACATTTGCTAAGTTTATGAATAGCATTTCGTCCTCACGTGAAATAATGAACGTTGTCAATATGTTACATTTACTAATAATTTTAGTACAATATGCGATTGCAACGCTATAAAGTTTTTTTTTAAACTCAAATGCTTTAGTAGACATTAATTTATTAACTTTTCTTGACTGCAAATGATTCAATCGAACTTTTTATATATTTTATACTGAACTCATAAATATCAATACATGAAAGCTGAGATTGGTAAAGTTTTTTGTGATAAAAAAAACAATGATAGGCGATTACGTGTGTTACTTATCTCAAAATATGTTGTAACGAAATTGAAGCGAATTCATATATTTTTGGTCGTAAACCTATGATTTTTGTGAGTTACAAAGTTATTGATGATTACAGGTAGAGTATATATATACATATTATTATTAAAAATATCTCTAAAAGAGCATTATATTTTTTCTTTTCTCATTAAATCTATATTTTTTATTTTGGTAATTACAACCAGTGTCTTGTTCGAAATGATGTTGTTAACGGGTTTAGCTGTATATACTTTATTTCTTTATGCAAGTCTTAATTCATTTAGATTTGTAAACAGACCTTTAAAAATGATTCAGATTTCAATTTTGACTGTAGTTAATGTAAAAGTAGGTTTCGTATTATTCACCAGCGTTTATAAAACAGTTTAACTATTTTTTGTAATGTATAGAATTCTAAAAATAAGGTACTTTTAATTAAGATATACAACAATAGCAATAGTAAAAATCTATTTTCCAAAATAACCTATTTTGTTATAAATAAAAGACTGAAAGAATTAGGATATTCTTTTATTTTTACATACAATCTAAAATATTGAGTTTGTAATTAATTAAAAAATATATAAAAATTAAACTTTTATAATAAAATTAAATCTTTTAAACATTAACTGACTAGATAAAGATTTGGTAATAATAAACTTAACATGGTTAAATCTTTGCTACAATTTAAGCTATGGAAGATATGGATTTATTGAATGATATATTTAATTTTATTACAAGCATTTTTATATTTACGAAGAGCACTGGACACATTGTGTTGTCTATTTTACAAGTACTTCTGAATCCATTTTTTATTGTATAACGGCCAACGAAGAAAGCGATCTCGTCTATGATAAGAGATCACCGCCGTACAAGGACAACTGTGCTTTGGTTGTGTTGCCAGATATTTGCACGGCTTGAGCGATATACTTTTAAGGTCATATATCATTCACTGTGCCCAATTAGTGGGTAAGACAGTGTTAATGACATTCACCCCACTGCTGTCAAGCCCTTTTAAAAACCAAATAAATTATAAGTTTTTATTCAGACCAGGGGTCGCATCCGATACACTTATTTATGGTATAGCGGACAACGGAGAAGGCGGGTTCTCATATATGGTAAGTGAACACCACCACCTATGGACGGGCTCACAGAATACTCAGAAACGGTACTTGTACTGTGTTTCGCTGAGTGAGTGAGGATATCGGGGGCCCTTGAAATCATGCCCTTAAGCGGCGTTAAAAGTCGGCAACGCAACTAAAAAGTGCGGACTCTATAGCGGATAGTATAAGTTTCACCTTAATTAATAATTAGAAAATAGTTTTGCCCTGATAAACATATTTTTTATGATGCCTTTAATTCTGCCAGAGCTTCTGTTACTAATGCCTGAAGATCATCAGGAAGTACTATTTTTGATAATCTCTTGTCATTTACTGTCACAAACAGACCATTTGCAAAGCTCTCTTCACTATCAGAATAATCAATGGATTCTTTTTCTATTTTTTCCTTTCCATCTGTCCTCACACATTCTGAATCATTGAAAAATTCCTCCATTAACATTTGTGAAGGAAATATTGGCACACATTTTTGTCCATTGCACCAACTCTCTAGTGTTTTTTCAAGTTCCGATATTCGGTTGGCTAAGATTCTAAAAGCAATTAATTTATTATTTAGTTTATTAATTAAAATTAAAACTTTTCTCTAAAAGAAAGATAATCCTGATATCATCAGGACTATTTGCTGATGTGTAGAGCAAGACAATTAAAGAAATTCAATTTGGCATTTTAATATTGGAACACCGAACAAATCACTTTATTTCTTACTGGTTTGTTTTCCGTTGATGCTGGAAAGCTATAGATTTATCATTCAAGGCTTCAAATAATCCCAGACATAATGATTTTAACTCTGTTAGTGATGTCTTCTTCAGATCTTTTGTATTAGGATTTAAATATTCTTGAACTGTAATATGTGATATTTTTTCAATACATATAAATTAACTTGTGTTTAATTTAATAACAGAAATATGTACCTTGTTGTTGTGTCATTACGTCAGCAAACCCTTTTTTAAAGTTTATACTATCATTCTTGCTTCTACTGTCAAGTAATGCCTGAAAATTATTGTTACAATAAAAACTTAAAGCTTTAATTAAAAAATGTTTCACATGTTATTGGAAGAAAAAAATTAAAAATAATATTCTTACTTTATATTTAACAAGTATTCTTTTCATTATTTCTTTCTCAACATGTAATTGTGAAATACTCTCATGAAGGAATTTATTTTCCATAATAAGGGCATCACTATCAACTTTTGGGTTTTCTAAAAACGTTTCTGGAGATTGTTTTGACTGATTGATTAGCAAAAAACTTATCTGATGGTTTAATCTTTGTACTTTATTTTTGTAGTAATCACGATCAGACAATAACTCCTCTTTCTCATCCATATTACCTTTAAAATCCATTTGCATTTGTTTACACTGAAATAATAGTAATATAAACAAAACTTTGTTGTTAAAATTACTATTTACATTAACAAGACTATGAACATATTTCTTAGCAGAGTTTGATTAACCTTAGACCACATTTGACAGGTTATTGTTTATTGGGGCTAGACCTAGATTTTGAATATTAATCTTTACCTTATTTTGTACTTTCTCAAGTTCTTGTAATAAATGTTCATATTCCAATACTGTATATCTATTTTCTACTGGAGATGCAGAATTACATTCAGTAAAGTTTTCTAGAGTTCTATTTTTTTGTAGCTGTTTTCTCATTACTGATATGTCATCATAAGCCTCTTCCAGCTTAGTTTTTAATGTTTCCACCTAATCATACAAAGGCTTTAACTACAAATACATATAATGTGGTAATGGAATTATGACAAAATTGTTTTATTGGAGTTTATCAGCATTTGTTTCTGTTATTCTCATAAAAAAAGTAAAATACAAAGCTATTACTTGGTTCTATAAAACTTATTCCATAGCATAATAAGCAGAATGAAACAAACAATAGTACTTATCCAATCCAAAAAAAGAATCATACCTCTAACTTTAACACATTGTTGTGCTCTTTAGTTTTGGCAAGTATTTCTCCCCCACTTATAGTATTAGTAGGTGCATACTTATTAGTAGAGTCTTCTATTATATTCTTGTTACATTTTAATTGCTCAACTAGTATTTTAAATCTATCCCTCTCCATACAACATTTATCCAATTCTCTACTCATAATGGATAGTGCATCAATTTTACTCTGTAGCTTACTTTTTAGAACAGAATTCTAAACAAGAAAAGAAAAACACTTATTTCAAGAACTTTTATACATACTTAAATAGTTTAAAGGACCATTATGTGACTATGAAGAAATATTGACATCAAGTATTATCAAATATATTTTACATACCTCTAAAAGATAATCGTCAAGTTGCAGGTCTAAAAATTGGGCTCTAGAATTTTTGTTTACAAACATAATGATTGTAAGATATGTTCTATCTTAATAACATTTGTAATTAAGTAATTAAAGGTGCAACAGCACCTTTAACTTTTTGAAAGCGGTTAAATATTGGTTTAGTCTTTAAAAAAGGTTAGATAGCGTACTGATTTTTTTATCACTGGTAGCTTAAGCACACCCGACAGAACTATGAAGTATCCCAGAAATTAATTAATAAGTTTCTTATTGTTTGCCTCCTGTGGCTAGTAATACAATTTTGCCAAATTTATTATTTTATGGTTTGCACCATTTTGATAACATGTTCGTGACAGTAACATTTTAGATAAAGTAACGTAAAGAATTGACAGTTTCGATAAAATGTAATCAAATATAAATTTTATTATTTTGTTTTCATTCTAAATTTGATTGCTTATTCCAATAAGTTCATTTTTGGTTTATAATAACTCAATTATAATAATTTAATAATTGGGTAAGATTAAATTTTGGTAATCACAAAAAAATATGTTTTGATGTTTGACAGCTAGCTGGGTGGGTGGCTATGCAACAATCATGTTTGTTCAATTTTTCGCCACGACGCGACGGCTCTCTTATCGCACAGACTTTAACATATTGACATCAAAATATAGAATGACATCAACTTCTTAAATTTCAACATTGACGTTTGTCTTTCCTCTTGCAGGCTTCCGCAGTGTTACAAAATAAAAATATACACAAAGTTGAAAGTTCAAATAACGTTTAAACCATGTTGAAAAATATTAATATAGGAAATAGTGGAACATTAATAATAGCATAATTGTTATATTGACATAAAAGCTAATATAGGAAGTTTTAGTGCTTATTGTGTTTAAATAATAATGCATAATGTTGGAAGGTCTAGTAGCATGGGTCCTAAATAACTACTTGGGAAAATATGTGGAGAATCTAAATACAGATCAGTTGAGCGTAGCTCTCCTTTCAGGTTAGTGGATAATGTTGTTAAAAACATACTTAAAATATTACTTAATTGATTATGTAAAATATGAACAAGTATTAATTCATTCTTTTCAGGAAAAGTTGAATTGGAAAATCTTCCTCTTAAAAAAGATGCATTGCGTCATCTGGGTTTACCTGTGGAGGTTAAAGCAGGCTTTATAGGAAAGGTTCAACTTCAGGTTCCAGTGACACAAATCAGTTCTGTACCTTGGCTAATTGCTATAGAGAAATTATATCTTGTTGCATCTCCTGTAAATTTAGATGAAGTGAGTAATTGTTTATGTTTATAGATTTGACACAGTTACTAATTTAAATGATTCAATTATAAATATAAATAGATAGTGAAAATTTAAAACATATTTTTATACCAAGAAAAGATTTAGGTTTGTTAAATTGCAAACAATAAAATTAAGACTATTAGGCTGTTATCTGGTCTATTTCCAATATGAGATCTATTTTAGAGTTGTTGGATAAAGTGTTGTAATAAAACATATAAAAATCCAGTACCATTGAATGCAAACTGAAATGTTTATTCTAAAAAAATGCTAATCATAATCTTGAATGTAATTTTCATAATATATAGTGGGATAGTGGTGTAGAAGCATTATTAGCACACGAGTGTAAAGTGTCAGTATTGGATGCACTTGAGGCTCAGTGGAGAGCAGAACATGAGACTAATGATGGTGGCTACTATGCCACATCCTACACTTCCTGGCTCAATTTTGGTACTGGTTTGTTGGCGAATATTGTGGAAAATCTTCAGGTAAGCAAATTATGATATAATTTAACACCTTTTATTGTAAAGAAGAATAGAATATGTTAATATATTTAGTTCAACACAACTATTTATGTTCACATGCTATATTGGGATATTAGACATCATAATAATCTGCATTAATAACTTCTTAAATTATAAATCACCTTTATTTTTATATATTTATCCCTGTCCTGATCTATAAAGATAAACCAGATAAATATTAAATCTGTAACATAAATATTTATGCTGTAGTGGTAGACTGCTACTACTTTTAATTTAATCGAATATGTATTGTTTTCTCTTGCTCGCCCTAAAAAATATTTACGTTATTAATAATTCTTTTATTATGTATGTTTCAGTTGAAAATAAATGATGTCCATTTTCGGTATGAAGATGCATTAACATTTCCTGAGCAACCATTCACATGTGGCTTTACTGCTGAATCTCTGACTGCGGAGTCATGCGATTCAAATTGGCACCGCGGGTTTACCCTGCCCTCAGAGCCATGCTCCTTCAAATTAATTGAGTTAAAAAACTTAGCTGCCTACTGGGATCCCATGTCGATTCCATCTGGTATGATGGCGGATTGTACACTTACAGAACTTGCTGTAGGTTATGATTTTATAATATACACATAGCCAATAAAATTATATATATATTTTTATAATTTTTTTCTCTAACATAATTGAAGGACTATTTAGATTATTAGCTCATTATCTACAAAGAAATTTAAATGTAACAGACGTCCATAAATGACCTTGCATGTGATACTATTTATAACCCAAAAACGGCTTAACTGATTTGACTGACAAATCGGCAGAGTTATAGCTATAACCGGGAAAACATAGGCTACTTTTTATACGAATACAAAAATGGATGGTAATGTTTTTAGTGTATCTGTTTTTTGGATTTAATGAGCCCATGGATTTGTGAGGGCTCATAATCTCACAACGGTACGCAGTCCGGTAGGTTGCGTAGTGGGAAGAACAACATCTGCCGGTTCCGCTAATATAATAAGTTTTAAAATTTTAATTATTATGTACATATATGTTTTAGGAGCGCATGTCGGCCACGTGGAATGCGACACACCGTTGGGTAGTTCGCCCAGGCGGTGGTAGCGCGCGTGTGCGCCGAGAGCGCACTGAGCAGCCCCTGCGGGATCGCGCCCGACCACGCCTTGCTTGCCATCTTACCCTCGACGCTGTACTCCTACGACTTACGTCTGTGAGTAACCTATTTGCTGAGTTATATTATTTAAAATTGGATATTACAGATATTATTTATATAAATAATTTTAAATTACAATAGCCATGGTAAATCAAAAAGCATTCACATTTTCCTTCTTACATTATTTTTTTTATTTAATCAATCAGTTTAGAAATGCTCAGAAAATAAATAAATAAGTTTGGTGTTTTTGTAGAGGCAATACAGTGAGATTTGGGGTTGCGCTCGCGGCCTTGAGCGCGTGGCCCGCATTCGTGAGGTGCGGGCGTGGCGACCTGCTGTGCCAACACGAGGACACGCGCGCCTCTGGTGGCTCTACGCTGTCAAGGCGCACCTGCCGCACCATCGCTGTATGTTTTACTCACTTTCGTGGATTCCTCATAGTTATAGGTCAACTCCTATATGTACAGATATTAGGTTATAATTGATTAATTAAATCGGGATATCAAGATAATCCTTGTCTTTGTATTTTTGTGCAAATTTTACATTAAATGCGACTCAATTATTTATAAGAATATGTGAATTTCTTGCTGAGGAAGTGAAACTCTTTTCATATAATAGTAACTATTTTTGTCACTCAGGGATGGACCCGAAAACAACGTGGGAGTCATGCTTGAAGCAGTCGCGGGCCACTATTCAGTATGTGGAGATATGTGTGAACATGCTGGCGAACCCCGCCGCTACCCTCCATCCCGACCACAAACAGTCTAAAGACGATTACGAATGGGCCAACCCGCTTTCTGTCCTCAAAGCCCTTAGAGAGGTCTCGCATTTCTTTGACAAATTCATCTTCGTCTATGTGTTTACTGGTCTCGTAGAGTGTATTTTTAACAGAAGTGACGCATGCAGGTCGCAATGCGCCGGGTACCAATTTCTTCCGCGGGGAGCTCAGAGGGTGGGTCAGCGGGGCGCTCTGTGCTAGTGCGGTGGTTCCCGCAGTGGTGG
Source organism: Delias pasithoe (assembly GCA_010014985.3). Classification (NCBI taxonomy): domain Eukaryota; kingdom Metazoa; phylum Arthropoda; class Insecta; order Lepidoptera; family Pieridae; genus Delias; species Delias pasithoe. The sequence continues at coordinate 29,152 of JAAAKR030197017.1, forward strand.
GGTTGGTACGCGCCCGTCGAGCCGGTTCCTGCCGCCGCCCGCCTCGAGAGCGAGATCCTGCATGTCATCGCGGACTCGCTCGACGACAACACTTTGCTACGACGCGACGCGCTCTCAGCCTTTTTCGAGTTCACCCTTCACACCGGCTGCTTAGACATCTGTACCGAACCAGATGATAACATTGGGTCAGTTTTTAATAATGTAGTAATCGGGCTCTAAGAGAGCCGGTGTTAGCCCCTGACCTCATTGCATAATTTTCAATGAGGTGAGAGGCAAACAACTTCGCCGATCTAATTGAAAAATTTAAAAAATTCCGTCTTTGAATAGTTAACTATTTTTAACTATTTTTGTAAGTACCTTTATTTTGAAAATAAGTAAAAATATCAAACAGTACACTATGTCTTATCTGTGATTAAATAAGGGAAAATATTTTTCACTTATGTTTTCGCTTGTAGGAGCGCCAAGGTAGACAGCAGCGAAAGCCCAAACAGTGTGGGTTTAGAGTTGCAGTTTAGTGGTGTGTGCGTCAGTTTAGAGTCGCGCCCATTGGCTCTGCAAGCCTCCCTCGGCACCGTGTGCGTTCGAGACAGAATCAACCCTCGCACTCTCTTTCCGGTACTCATCGCACCACAGGTAATGCAACGCCAACGTTTACCAGACGAAAACTTCTCTATATTATACAGTATATAAAGTGACGATGGCCATTTTCATAACACGGTTCAGGGCATGATTCGTGAAGGCTTTAGTGCTATGAACCCAACGGCGAGCGCAGCGACGTGTTGGAGCACGTACCGCCTGCCTCCATTTACTGCCCCGCAATCTGCGCCCCGCACTTCGGACGACAAGGAGCCGCTTTTCCAGCTCACCTACGAGAGACGGCCCGTGGGCTTCAATTGCGATCACAAGTTGGTGTTTTCTTCCGTTATAATATACTATTATAAATTACTCGTCGCTCGGGAACGAAATAAAAAACAGTATGCTAGTGTAGCTTCTACTTACATCTTTTAAAATCTGCCTTCGCTATGAGTATTTAACGCCATATTTGAATTAGATCCATCGTATGATTTTACTGTGAATCGAAAATCTTTGCAAAATCACATTCATAAAAACAAGTTTATTTACTAATATCACCTGATTTGGATGATTAATATTTGTGATTCAGACTGCGCGTGAAGTCGCGGTCGGTGGAGGTGGTGTGGTGCGCCGAGGCTGCGAAGTGGGCAACGCGATGGGCGGGGGCTGGAGCCGGCGGTGCTATTGCCCACGTCCGAGATCATACGCGAGCCACTTTACTCAACCAGTATGAACGTCTCTTGCATGCTAGGCGCACGGTAGGTGACGCCACTGCTATATCATTTAAATATATGGATTTGGTTATAATACAAAATAAAATGTAACATAAATGCGATTATGTTACAGAGCGAGCGTCGATCGTGGCAAGTGGAGTTGGATATCTCGGCCCCGCAGCTGGTCTTCGTGGAGCAGCTATGGTCGCGCGAAGCTAGCGTTTTGCTTGTGGACTTCGGGCGTTTACGGCTTGCTAATGCTGTACTGCCGACTGATGACCCGCCTAGACCTCAGCCCTTAGATGACGAAGAAGGTTCTCACTACACAATTGCTTAAGATTTACCAAGAATCATATATAAACATACTATAAAAACACTTTCGGTGTCTAAAAATGATTTTGATCTGTTATATATGTCTAGAGACATTCATGACTCCATGTTCAACTCCACCGGGCAGCCTGTTGTCGCCGGGGTCGCCGCTGGATCCGCGACTTCCTCTATCTCGCACCCTGGATCCCGCACATTTACACATAAGCCTTTACGATAGGTGCGCTGAATAGTATTAAAAAGAATTTAATTTATTTTAATTTTTACAATTTGTTTTCTATTAAAAGTGGAGAAAATTTACTTTAGAAAAGTTAAGCATTAACAATTAAATCAAATTCACATCTTTCTTTTCTCAGCTACAAAATAGAGCTGAGCGATATGCAGATTCTCGTGGGGCGTGTACGCGACAACTGGAAGTATGCTCACACCAAAGCTACATCTGCTTTGCATTTGCTAGACCGATTCAGCATTTCTCTACAGGTCTGCCAACGATTGCTTGCTATCATTGTAATTTAAGGCGAGCTTAAAACGATGACACAA
>JAAAKR030197017.1:31404-48302 GCA_010014985.3 Delias pasithoe
CTTTACCCATTACTCAAGAAAGGCACTCAAATTTCGGCTACACAGATAAACTACGGCTAAAAATGTTTCTGTGCTGCACGAGGTTATTTTAATAAAAAGGGATTTAGCTCATCTGTTACGAGTGTATACGCCGGCACAGGCGGAGCGGCGCGTGGTGGCGACCAGCGACCCCCAGTACCCCACCGCGGCACTGTGCGGCTCCCTGCCGGCACTCGTCGCGCATCTCTCGGAACACAAGCTGGGAGCACTGCGGGCCGTACTCGCGGCGCAGGCCACGCCACCAACTTCACAGAGCGCCCCTGCTACTCACCCGTCAGTATATCCTTTTTTGCAATTAATGCAATTTTGTCGCATTTTAATTGATCCACTTGTGCACGAAATAAAAACTGATTAATATTTAATATTTCTAAGAAAGTAGCTCTTGTCGTAATTTTTTCTTCTCTAGGTTTCCCAATGAAGATATCCTTGATGATGAGGAGGAAGATGCAAAAAGTGTCGGCTCCGAAACTGAACCGTCCGAGTTCTCCACGCAGAGTAATGCAACGCTCTTTCTGTTGCAGTTCGCTATCGATCAACTCTCTTTAGAGGTATTGATTGACAAACATGTTTGTTAAGTGTTATTCCTACCAGGTGTTGTTTACAAATGTTTGTTTACTTGATAATATGACATAATGTGCAAAACTGGTTCTAAACAAAGAACTAATTTTGGACATCACTTTACATTAGTGCCCGTCTTAAAGGAAAGACACCGTCTTAGAGATTTTCTCAGAACTATCCAATGTTCTTAAAAAACCAGAGCTAAAGGGATTTAGGTTTTTGAACATTTGCATATTTGCATTTCTTTCTTCATCGTTCCACCATACATAGCGGCCTATAATTATTGTAAAATTGTTATAACTAATTCGTAGACAATGTCCTTTAAATTGTGCTTTTGTGCAGGTCCAGTCTCGCGGACGCAGCATCGCGGAGGTGCAAGTGTGTGGCGTCCGGCTGGCGGCGGGAATAAGGCCAGCTGATACGTCACTGACGCTATCCGTGCACTCGCTGCTACTTGTGGACGCCCTACAGACGTACGGGCCAGACTTTGAGCTCCTCGTAGCTAGTCACCGGCACGTTGGGTCAGTCCAAACTAATAGTTTTTCACAACACAATCCCTCACTACAAATAAGAGGCGCTCCTATTCGTCAAATATTACTATTATGAACATAACACAGTTCCGTCGAGTAAATAATCTTAACAATGGTTGGTTTCAGTAATTATAATATATTTATTTTTGTACCAGAATGGACACAACGTCGGGGAGTATTCGGGGATCTGAGCCAACTTCACCGACATCGCCCGCGTCTCCCGACTCTCGCGCGCCTTTCGCCGCGCCTTCGCCGAGGGATCTGCATCGGGCACTGCATTCATTGCAGCATTCCTGTTAGTATTTATCAACGATAATAGCAAAAAGATGATATTTAAACCACTCTCACTGTAAACTTGTCTGAAGTATGGACATATGCTCTGAACCAGCGAGTACGAGTTAATAATCTAGCATTATTAACATTAAATACTTTATATTGCATTATACCGATACCAAACAAAACATAACTGTGTTTCACTGAAAGATTTTATAGTGATTCCAATATTAAATATATCCAATTTACTGCTTACTTCAAATCAAAGATACATTTAACGTCACTAACTAATATGTTGTTTCTAAAATCATGTAATAACCATTGATTAATAATTAAGGAGGTAAATTTATACAAACAAAATTTTTTAGTCTTTATAAACGTTTATTACGTTTTATTTATCTCTTTAAACTATACACAGAGTAGCGAAAACATGTGTACGTTTTCTAGATTATCCGGATGCGGGCAGGACGAGCCCCTCTGCTGGTTGGTTTACTGGAGCTACCGTCAATAGCAGCATTATGGGCTTCAATTGGGACTCGCGCCCCGCCGGCAACGGGTGGGCTGCGAGCGCACCAGCCTGGACCTTACCTGCCCTCGTTGACTCAGAAGCCCTTATTGCAGTCGAGCTCTGTATCGTTAAAGGAGATGGCACTTCGGAAGATTTGAGAATCGCCAACATTCTATTTAATAATTTGGACGTTATTGGTAAGATTCATTTGTAAGTTTTTTATATTTGTGTGAGTGTGTGTTATAAAAGCTACTCAACAGTTTTGTATGTTAGTTTTCGGTGTGTTCAGTTTTAGCCTCTTCTTGCACAACCTGTAACTTTGTTAGGCGTGAAATAGTAACAGATTGACAAACTTTGTTCCTCAATCGTAACGTGTACTGTAACCAAGCATATTCAGTTTCTCATTCAAAGTGGGGAACGTATTATTGCAGCGAACCAGGAAACAATAGTAGAGTTGATTGGGTTTGCACACCGCGTGGCTGGCGGATCTTCGGCACCGGCCGCTTCGCACACACCCCTCACTACACAGTCGCCGGTGCCTCCCACGCCCACCGACGACGATGACCTTAAAGTAGGTGAAAATCACTAAATTCAGAGAAAGAGCTGTAGCTGAGTCATTTAGAAAATACTCGTATAGTTGTAGGACATTTTCTTAAATTTAATTGAAAACCAGTTACTTTATTAAACTACACAGTATAATACTATTATACTTTTAACATTCGAATAAAGCCACGTAATCAACGCTTAATAGGCGGGGTCCCTTGATAGTTTTAGTTATATTTGAAAATATTAAAGATACTTATTCTGCGCGCCATCTTACTCTCGTCTTTTTAAATAAAAAGAAATAGAAGAATTGTATAACGCTTCGATCTTCCATTACCCATCATTATTAATTTACCTAACACTCAAGACTGATATAAATGGCGGGTTTCTGTTCTTGAATATACACAGGTGGGTGTACGAACAGAGATCACGTTTGACTTCCACCGATTGGGAGTGTTACTGCTCCGTGCGGCAGTACGAGAGGGCGCTGTTGTTGCCAATAAGATCGCCACTGCTACCCTTGGAGATGCGCGAATACAGGCAACCCTTCGTATGTAATTCTTTCTGATTTTTCTGTCAGCATTACACTTTTAGAAAATAAATTGAAATTGAAGCTAAGATGCACCTTGTCCAATTAAGCAGTTACAAAAAATTAAAACCTCATTGAAGTCAAAATGTTTCATTCAAAGTGACGATGCGATCGTCAGAGTAATCTTGTATTTCGTAGAGGAAAGAATGAAAAAAAAAGTCTAAATATAGATACTATTTATAAAAAAGTTATAAAAAGGCAATAAAATACTATACCGGACATTAACGTAGCTAAGCGTTATAAATTTTGAAAAGAGCAAAAATTTAAATCTGCATATCAACAATTGGTATAATTTCTAAACAATTTTTTTATGCCTGGTAATGTTTCGCTGCAGATGGTTCTCTCGTGAAAGTGAGCGGATCATTGGGCGGGGTGCAGGTGGTATCCGTATCGGAGGGCGCAGGGTTGCACTCTCGCATATTATCCGCCGGCCGCCCCTCTCTCGCGCCTCTCGCATCCGTCGCCTCTCATCAACCCGAGGCGCAGCTCCCTGAAGAGAAGGCGCTGTATTTCACTATCTCCAGAAACGTTCAGCCACCCAAAGATGATGAAGTGCCCGGTAACACGCAATTTCTTATATACAACGTTTGTTGTTTTTGAAGTAGTTATATAGAGGCGGCCAGTTTTTAAGTCTCTACAGTTCCTTTGCTTGACGAAATTATGATTTATCGCATATACGTGGAAATAGCTTACTAGCTTGCTACCTTACTCTAGCCTTATATCAATCCAGATTTTGTCGCTCATTATTGAAATTGATTCATTGAATCTAATCGGTAACTTTTAACAACAACACTCCATGACTTGAATAAATTAATTATAAAATTAAATTGGCTCAGAGATAAATAAAAAGCATACACAAACGCATCCCAAAAATAAAAGGAGGAAATGAGGGGTACATGTAATTTTCTTAGGGCAAACGAAAATCGTAAATCGTCGCTATAATATATTATTATCATATTCATCAGTGGTGGAAGTGCGCGTAGAGGTACGTGTGGCGAGCGTGTGGTATACTCATTCCGGCCCATTATTGCGTGAGCTGCAGAGCTGTCTCACGGAATTCAAACAGTACCTAGCCAACTTGGGCCGCTCAATTCGGGCCGCTGCCGCCGACATGGCCATCGGTCTCGTTCATCTCAGGTTCGTATTACCTTGTTCGTATATGTATTTTTATATGGTATAGCAAACAACGGAGCAGTATGTGGGTCTCCTATATGGTAAGAGAACTCCGCCACAGTCCGCGCTTTACTAAAGTTGTCTGCTTTTTACGCCGCTTAAACAGATTAATTTCAAAGACTGATAACATCACTCACTAAGCGAAACACAGTACAAGAGATTATAGGTATTTATTATTGTATAGTTGTTTCGTATTGGCAGGACGGAGTCGTTGTACGCCAACCCAAAGCTGTCTCATTCAACGGAGGGCGTGTCCCCGCGGCGTAGGACCACCAGTCTCGGATGCTCGCTTGACGAGCCCGACCGTGACTCTCAACAATTACTCCTGAGGTTATTGTTTTATTCTTCATTAAAGATATATATAAAATAGCAATAAAAATTTGATTACCGTGACAAGTTATTGTATCGATTTCAGTGTAATAGTTGAGTTGGAATCGCCAGTGGTGGTAGTACCACGCTCGGCGCGCAGTTCCGAGGTATTCGTCGCGCACCTGGGCCGCATGAGTTTGGGTAATCAACCCGGCTCTCCCAGAGATACTCTGTATCAAGTTCGTGTGCGAGACATTTCTTTGGTATCTGTAAGTACATATATATATATTTACTCTGTTAAAAAATATGTATAGTGTTTTTATCTTCAAATACTATATCAATTTCTTAAAATGATGTATTGAATTTTTAATACATAAAACGTAAATATTTTCTATTCCTGTGCCAACAGCTTGATGTTGGCGAGCGGCTGCACGATCAAGTAGCAGCAGCAAGCATGCAGCAGCTCTACGATGCGACGGGAGGCAAGCCAGTGCTGCATGACACGGCATTTCAATTTTCCGTCACACTGAGCACGGATGAGGATCGTCCTCAAGTAAGTCGCTCTACGTTTGACAGTATAAACTACTTGCAATTTATTTATCGCATTTTAAACTTTCTTTAGTCTTCGACAAATATTATAAAACCAACCTTAGGAATGCCGGTTTAAATCGAACTCGTATTCACTTGTGTTATATATTATATTTTATATTGTATGTTATAGTGCGTATTTGAGGGCGGAGTGGTTGGTGAGTTGCACGTGACGGCGAGCAGAGAACAATACGAACAGTTGCTAGATACAGTGCGCTGGGTGGCTGCTTCTGCCACAGCTGACGTCACTGATCGACCCGATCTGGCGTCGTCTGAATACATTCAAAACGTAATAATCATTTTAATTTAATTTACTTATTTTGTAATATCAAAAGAACTATTGTTATTTTTTTAATAAGCAGACGAGCACCTTGTCGGAGCCTTCGGTGCCCACGCTACGACTAGATCCAGCTGTACGTGCTGCTGTGCTAGCTGTTCCACCTCCTGCGCCTGCACAGCTGCCACCTGTCTCACATACTCCATACATTGGTTAGATATTAGGCTTTCATTCTTTTACAGGAGTACATTTATACTTTTGTACTTTTATATATGTGTATATATACGATTGATCAGGCGTTACAAAAAGGTTGCTCCTTCGCAGTGACATTCGAGTTGCCAACTTTTACGGTGGAGTTGCGCGCGGATCTTGGTGCTGGTGAACGCAGTTTGGTGGCGCTTACGTTTCGAGAGTTCCTCTTGCGACATGAACACCTGCATCCACATGAAACTGCTCTACAGGTCGGCCGCTATCACTAAATTAACTTTCTCAATATTTATCCAAATATAGCAACAGTCTTTATCATAGTATATGCTTCAAGTTACAAGTATTCCATTTATCCTCAGGTGTCTCTTTACTCAATAACTATGGAGGATTTAACAAAGGAGCCGGACTCTCGCCACCGTATGCTTATGGTCTCTCATTCCCCACCAGTGCCGCCCAAAGCGGTGTTCGTTTCCAAGTCCTGTCCAGATTTCTCTTGCCACGTGGGTTCAACTGCCACCGCTGTTCCTCTACTCCAGCCCGAGCTGTTGACGCGGATACCTTCTCTACCTTCTGGACTAAATATATCTGCTAGAAAAACTGAAAAAGAGGTTTGTACCATAGATGTAATTTAATTTAATATTAATTATATTCGTTGTATAAACACTACAACTTTTTAGCGGTTACGTGAGAAACAAGACAGCAAGTGCGGTCCTACGCCTCCCTGTTCACCTGTTGGAGGGGCAGGTTGTGGGTCCGAAGACAAGGGAGTAGATGAAGGTGGGGACGATAATCTGGTGTGGGTGTCTGTACATACCAGGAATCCACAACACCCGCGCTTTAACGATCAGTTCAATAAGGCAAGCAATACTATAATATTTTGCTTAATTTAACATAAGAAAGCAAGAAGCGAAATTGAACGCATAACCTCTTTCGACCTTCATTTTTGCGTAATGTAGAGGTTGTTATTATGGCAGGCTGAAACAAGCAGCCGACACAAATGGAATATATCGCACCAGTGTATAAGTGTTTTGACCTTGTCATGCCTTTAGGAAAAGCTCTATGAACTGCGCGAACAGAAGCCGGAATAATCTCTTTCCTTCAATTCGTAATCCCTGCAGGTATAGCCTAGTCTTTAAAGCTGGATTGTGCGAATTCTTTAGTAGAGATTGCTTGTGGTTTCCGTGTGGAATAATAAAGTTACGAAAAAATGTATTAAATTGTTTATTTTTATTTAAAGGTTTCAAGATTGACGAAAGTCGATTTTAATTGCCTCAAGTTGGTCCTGAGTATTGACAGCTGGGTTGCGGTATTGGACTTCTTTGGTATAAACGAAGCCGAACAAGATACTTCTAACCATAATGCTAACGGAAAAGGTGACGGTTATAGTTTAGAATACTAATTCAGAATATTATATGGTTCATATTTTACTACTTAAAAATTATATGTTAAGATAAATAAATACAAAAATATTGTGTCAATATTGAAGAATAAACTGTGTTATTAGTTTTCCCTCTTTTTAGATTCTGGAGACAGCGGCTGTAGCCAGAGTACGGTATCGACAGAGACAGAAGACGTATTGACCGAAACGGAGATACGCGTCCGGTCTTTGTCTGTGGTGGTGGTGGGGGCGCGCGGGGACGCATGTCGCGCCCTGGTGTCCCGGGTAGCGGCCCAAATGCGCTCTCTCAGAGCGCCAGCGCAGCGACACGTCCGCGCCACGCTCGGGGCACTTGTCATATCGGACCTGGCGCCGCGTGCGCCCCTTTGGCGAGATCGGTTGCGCACAAGGGGCAAGAATGCACTGACTATGCACTATCACAGGTTACTAGTCCTTTATCGTCGATGATTATAGAACTAGAGGATATTTATAATAAATAATAGAAATATTTTACAGAAATTAAAAAAAAATTTAATAAAAATGATCTAAATGATAATATTTGTTTTTAGATTAAGCCCCGAAGAAGCAAATGTAGTTGGGTACGAGACAAGTCTTGAGTTGGAGATGGGACCTCTAACTTACGTGCACACGCGTCGCTTCGTGTTGGAGTTGCAAGCGTTTGCTCGTGACTTTAGTCTTCTTCGACACGTCATTGTACAGGCGCGACGTAAGGTCTGACCTTAATCAATAATTTACAAAGACAAATTTCCTAATACTGCGATATGTAACCTGTAACATATTTTTGAAAAGGTATCAAGCGTTGTTCGCTATGCGTCGCAGCGCATGCTGCTGAAAATGAGGTGCGACTCCCCACTGATCATAATACCCGTGTCTGGACGAAGTCGCGCGGCCTTGGCGGCAGAGCTCCGGTTCTTACATATCGAGAATTGCTTTAAGCGCGCTGGTGATACTGGTACCGTTAGCATTGTTCTAGACCCCACGAGACGTGAGTATATGCCTGACATCTGTGACTGATTTATATGCGAAAATCGTAATTATACTATGATTCTGTTCATTTTGATAATAGCGGAGCGGGAATTGTTGGATGTGCGTACAATTCGTCTAGAAGGCGTGTCAGTTTGGTGTGCGGAGGGTGGTGGTGCCGGGCGCAGTTCGCGCATACGCCGCTGTGGGCAGCCTCTCCTCCCTGCGCCCACGCACCTCACTTTGCAGCTGGAAATTAACTGCGACAAGACGCACAATGGTAAAATGATGAAGGCTCTACAATATTTGTCTGTAGTTTCTTCAATAAATTTTGATTACATATATTAAATTTTGACGCTAAAAATGATTTACAGACATTTTTTAAATATATTCTTGAATGCCTCTTTGTGAAAATTAGAATTAAAATATTTTTTAAATGACATAAATTATAATTTACCTATACAACAAAAAAGTAAACTATAAAACATAGGAAATACAAAAATTAAAAAAGGGTAGCGCAGCACTACAAGTGGCGGTTTTTACACGCCCAAATAAAAATACACAAAAACAAAAATTTGGATCATCAAAAGTAAACATTAAAATAAACAAGATAAAAAGAAGGAAAACAAGAAGGCATTTTTTGAACACACACATTAAAATAATTATAAACACTAATAATTAATGTAATAATATAATTATTATAATTAGCGTGGAAAAATTAATGAAAAGAATCACAGACAATAATTAAGACCCCCGACCAACGTCCTCTCCAACCGTCCAACGAAGGCTTTATTTATAAAGCTAGTTAGTTTAGCTAGAGTTTGATCCATAAATTTTTTTGCAGTGGCTGATATGACTATGCAAGGTACTCTAACGACATTACAAGTGTCATTGGACGAGGCACAATACCGACTCATACGGGGTGTTCTAGTCCATAACTTAGGTGAAGCTTGCTCAGATGTAATAGCCCATCCGAACCCGGTACCGCAAGTAACAGGTGATTCGCAAATATCATATTGTATCAGTCATTGGTGCAGGAAAATAACTTGGGAATACTAATTTAGTATAGGTGTATCCAACACCTAAATTAGAACTGGTTGCGTGTAATATTTGTTTAATGGTAATAACGGAATAATATAATTACTTTTAGTTATAACGACAGATTAATTCGTTGGGTAACGATCTTGTAGTAGCATCTAGTAATTGTTAATGTAAGGTAGAAGGGTAAGCTCTATACGATCGGGACGCCTTCGTGCACTTAAATGGTTGAGCACTTTATGATTTAGTCATTAGTCACAAGTGTTTTTGAGGCAGATTTTAGCAAAATATATTTATTTTTAATGTAATGTATAACTGTATTATATATTTATTGGTAACAATACATATTTTTTCTTGTAGAAATTAATTGATAATATCATATAACCTGATAATTTCGAATATTCTACCCATATAATATTGAACATCCTTCGAAATTCGCTGCTTTTATTTATAATGGGAGATAAAAATAAACAAATATTAGATGTAGTTAAAATAATGTGTAATTTACCGACAGCTGACGGAGAAAGAGCGGCTGCTTGGCGTACATGGTCTTTGCGTCTAGACTTGCAAGATGTGCTTGTGGAGTTGCGTCGGCCCGATGCGCCACCCCTGGCCTGCGTGCACTTTATTCGCTCTAGACTTTTGCTTGACTCCTACTCCGATACCAGCCAGGACATCGACCTAGTTTCGCAGGTTCTTGGTTAAACTAAATAAAAGACACATCATTATATTCAAAGACTACATATAATTTTTAATGATATTCTTCCGTTACCAGGAAATCCTTGTGAGCGACAGCCGTTATAATAATGAGCCGGCCAATCGGCGCGGGAATGTTTTTAGCCGCATCGTGCAGCCGCAACCCGACCACCCCCACACGGTGCAAGCCGAGCTGCACGCCAGGTCTCCTATCAATATACATTATTTCGCAAAGTCAAATAGTATGTCTATTTATATTTGTTCTTTTTATTTTTAAATCTCAACTTAATTCAACATACTTAGGAAACGTTCAGATACATCAGCTTACACTGTAATGGTCAATAACATGAGGTTAATGGCGATCCTCGATTGGTGGGAGGCTGCGAACCAGTTTATCATACAGCCTCCGCCTCCGCCAGCCGATCCTGATCATCTGCATTTGTAAGTTCACTTACTTTACGTAATGCTTTTGAAAGAGATTTATTCGTATCGAAAAATAATAGGAAGATAGTAAAGTTTTGGTTTTACACAGTGAAGAACGGTTACCAGGGTTTGGTGGAGAACTTGGCGCTAATAACAGTGGAGACGGCGTGGTAGAAGAAGACTCCGAGCAATTGGAAGTCAAACTAAATATAACAGATTCTCAGCTTGTGCTCGTCGAAGACGCTTCAATCTGGGACACCAATGCTGTCATACTCAAGGTTATTTACGACAAATACTTTACATTATAAAAGAATTCCATGATGAATGATTTTTACACACGATTTACACAACTCCACGTTTGCCTTTATAATTAATTAATGTCATTAAACGAATGGTTGGCATGTTTCAGAGCACGACAGTGATAACGTACCGCAGGAGTGGCGCGGGACGCGGTGTGGTTTGCGAAGTGAGCGAGCTGGAGGTGTTTTCGTGCGTGCTGGGGCTAGAGGATGAGACGGCGCTCGCCATTCTCGACCCCGCCGCTCTACACCTTGCGCTGCATGACGACGCTGCGCTCCATGTCAGTGCTAACCACCATCTACAAAATGCTCACCTTTCTTTCCACTCGAAATTATATCTCGGATTTAGCCTTTTCATATGTAACGCCAGAATTTCAAAAGGCGTCGAAAAATATTTTGTTTCATGGTTTTTTTCCAATACTTTAATATTCATTTTAATATATCAACACCCTTATAGATGTAATATTTGTTTTTAGATTCACTATTTCATTTATTAAAAAAAATTCGTAATAAGAATGTAGGTTATGAATTAAATGTCTATATTTAATACCTATAGATTCACTTATCACAAATTATTTTGTGGATGTTTTAAATATTATGCTATGTTACAAACAAAATTTAAATAAGAAATCATTGCCATCACTGGTTCGATGTGATATCTGGCAAGAAGAAGCGGCAGCCCAAAACCTTCCAGAGCCACCCTAATATTCACATTTGTTTAACATGTGCCAACATTTATTTGATTTGTTACATTGTTGATTTTGTAATTGAATTTGCTTTCGGTTAGTCTCGTCGATGTTTGTCTGACAAATAGTCGTATTATTTATTATTCCATAATTACATAATTCTATAATGAAGTAATCTATAATATAGTAAAGTATCGGGTAAATTGAACTTATTTCTTTAAATATTTTCCAGGTGGATGTGGGTACTGTCAACCTTCGTTTATCATACCACGATATGCGAATGTTTGCTGCGATGCTGCAATCCTTACCAGCACAGGCGAAGATGGCGCTATCAGGTAATCTTTTATTAGTTTTTTTTACATGAACTTAGGTCAGTTTACTTACATAAAAACCGAGTTTAGTAAAGTTCTTTCTTTGTTGAACACAGATAAGACAGAGTCAGGTGTGTCTTCGGATGAGCCAGCCAACAGCGTATATATGCGTGCGGGCGCGGGCACTTTGGTAGCGCCGCGGTGGCTGCGCGCGCAGTCGCTTCCGCCTCTCGCGCACTCAGCACCGGAGCCACAAAAGACTTTACGTTCCTTACAGGTAGAATTTTCAAATAATCATTCTCATTTTAAAGGTGTTCAAAAACTGAATCAAAGGAATGTACATTGTGTTTAATAACCTAAAAAATGAATATTTCATCCGTATTAACCGATATTTTTTATAAACCAATATGAGTAGGCTGCCCCTAAAGTGTCCATTGGCGGCGGAACTCTCCTGGTCGTTTGCCTCCGTATTCTATGGCAATCATTGTCTTCGAGAGTTAGCCATTAAAGTTGGTCATCAATCTTTTGTATTGTTTATTGGTTCTTCAATTATCAATTTTATCATTTTATTTGTAGGTAACCGCCGATTGTGTAACCTTGTGTGTCATCGACGACTGTCTGGATTCCGATGTGCCGCTGCTCGAGTTGTCACTGTCCGACTTGCAGCTGGAACAAGTTAGTTTTATATATTGATATAGGCATGCCTAGAACGTTTTAGTTTAGACAGAAAGGGCGGTTTCAGAGGTTTCCTTAAAAGGCCTGACGTCAGTATACGTCTAACGTCTGACGTCACAATGCATGCGTGATGTCATCATTACTAATATCACGATTTAAACATAGTCAAATGTTGCGCCGATATAAGAACCTTCCAACCAAACTCCCTGAGCTTCGGCGAGTCACAATTGATGTGTGCGGCTTGGCGTTGCCCTGATGAAGCCTGTGAAAATTGATTATCCCAGTTCTTTGACAACAGCGACAATAGTTTCTATGAGAGAGGCATTATAAAATTATCTTCGAAATGGAAACAAGTCATCGAACAAAACTGAACTTATTTATTTGACCTAAATCGAGTCATACTTAAAATATCGGGTCATATTTAAATTCAAATATTTATTTAACATACTAAATATGAAAAAATGTATAATAATGGATTTCTTTTTACTAGATCTATTATGTTGTTAGGCTTGTCTTAGTAGGTATAAATTCGTAATAAATTAAATTAAGTTTTACAAGGCGATTTGCGAGCAAAGTTATGCGTTATTATATAATTAAAGAGAAATTGAAGCATAATGTTTTCTTTGTAGGATTTGCGACGGGTAGAGGAATCATTTGAAGATCCATTATTAGTCTCGACCCCCCCAGGCGCAGGCAGCTCCGCAGTGGTGGAAGGATGTAAGAAGCCGGCTGCAGGAGGAGGGAGACTTAGGGCTCTGCTGACACTCGACTACTACAATAGGATGCTCTCAGGCTGGGAGCCCATTGTAGAACCCTGGAGGTGGCGCACATTTAAAATGATTACTAGTTATAGCTGAAGCTTTCAAACTTGTTTCCCCAATTAATAATATAGGATATTTAATTTTATTTGTACCCATACAACTATTTTGGTGTTGTACTAAGCTTTTAATGTAATCATGTTACTTCTGGATTTGAATATTTTTGCTTATTTTTATTTTATACTACGATAATTTTAGTATATAATTTACAACTACCGTTTATTTATAATGTTGCTTATTTTTAAGTTCAATGACTTAAGTTATGTAAATTGTTAAGTTTGATATTTTATATAAATAGGTATACAGGTAAGAACAGGAGAAACGTTAATTCTCCATTAGTTTCATTCGTTCTTTTTACACAAGAAGTTGAGAGAATAATTAGGTAAATAAAACCTAGTAAAATGAAGAAATGAATAAGTAGTGCAAAAGAAATGTCAGAGAAGGAGACCTCAAAAGACATCTAAATATCTTTGTTTCTACAAAACAAAACACCTTTCGACTTTGTTTCTGGTTTTTATATGGGCTCTATTATTAGTTTCCTCTTTTCCATTTCTAGGATTAAAAATAGGAGCAAATAAATTTAGGGTACATGCATATCCACTATCGAATTTTTAATCTATATTTGAAATTATTTTCCACAATTTGTAACGTTTTGCACTGACAGAAGATGCTTAAACACTTTTTAAACTAGCATCTACGCGTGCTTAAATTCAGACAATGCTTAAACAAGGTAAGCTCTCTAAGCATATTTGTAACACACTGTTTTTTGGTAGCCTTTTTTGTAACCACGTGCTTAAATTTAACTTTTTTGTGGTAAGACCGGTTCTGTGTATTGTTATGTTACATCAAAATGGAAATATAGCCTTTAGTTAATTAAAATAATTGACTTCAGATTTGAGGGCCGTTGGGAGTACACATTATCAAGTGCCCTATCCTTACGCCGGCTACAAGTGGAAGTATCATCCTCCGAGATCCTCAATACCAACATCACTTCTGCCCTGATCGATCTCGTGCGGCTCGTGCGGACAAATTGGACCGCTGACTATTATTCTCCACAGGTGAAGCGATATCCTTTTATACTTCTATTTCGGCAATCGAACTGAGGTGGAAGAAATGCTATTTTTATGTCTTATAGGGCTCCGGACAAGCAGATCAGTCGCCAAAAAGTAGTCCCGCCGGCCATCGACGCAGGTCGCCGTTCGTACCATATGCGTTGCGCAACCTGACTGGACTGCGGCTGTGGTTTACCACACTCACTACAGCTTCTGATGAGTGAGATTGCAATTGTGTTTCGTTATTGTGACCATGTATGCTATTGCTCTTTTTACAAATATATAAAATTTCATAGATTACGTGAAAGTGGAGAGGCGACTCCATTTTCGGGCCCAGACGACTCTTGGGTTTGCGTAAGGGCTGGTGACACGGAGCCGTTTTCATTTGGAGCCCGGCGGGGCAGGGCGCGCGGAGCCGGCTGCGCTCCCAGCCCCGTTGACCCCGCCGCCCTCGCGCCCCTGCATCGCCTGGTAGTCAGAGTCGACGGCTGGTCTCCGCTCGATCCGGTGTGCGTAGACCGTGTCGGCGTTTTCTTCAGAATACTCACACATAACGTTAGTGTGATTTATTTTTCTAAAATGTTACTTTATACAACGCTTCTTAATGCTTTAAGTAATGGAATTAGTAAATATAAAATTCTTTTCAATGCTCACTAATAGGCATTCACTTATAAAAAAGAACATATATAATTACAAGAATGCATGCTTATTTAAATATTATATATGTAATGTGTGTATGTATTTATTTTATATAATACAATTTGGGGTCAAATGAAATTTGTTTTCCTAAAAATTCGTTTCATTTACTCAACTCCGTATGTGACTATTATCAAGGACAGGGTTTAAAAGTGTGGGCATTTGTTAACAGAAATCTGGAGCAGAAGCCCGTGTTGTGCTGGAAGTGTCGCTGGAGGGCTCAGCTCGGAAACTGGTGACAGTACGGTCTGCCCTTTGTATACGCAACGACTTGCCACATTCGGTCGACGTACGCCTGCACCATGCCGGACCTCACGCCCATGCCCATGGTACAGCTCTAAGTTCCTTTTACAGCTCTAATATTAGAGTGATGCACTCATTTACTCGATATTTTCAACCTGTCTTCACATATAGTTTATTAAGAACCCTATTTAATTTTGTACCTTTTTAAATCACTCGGTTGAGTCATATAGATATTCAATCCCAGCCGTCAACCGTTTAACTTTGAATTACATAGGATTGAGTTAGTTGGAGGTTAGGTGTAAGTAAGCCTCGTAGTGGATAACGCTCCGCTCGATGCAGAACTGGGTCTGGTGCGACGCCAAGGTGCGAGTGTGCGCTGGGGTGGGTGGGGTGGTCGGGGTAGCCCCAGCGCGGTGCGCACCATGTGTGCCGCGCTGCAGCGGCGGGCTGCCCTCTGCCCCGCACCGTTGCCGCGCCTCCCGCCCAATCTGCCCGTCTTCGTTGGATCGGGTACGAAGCACCATAACTCAACTTAACCGTGGCTCTCGGTCGTCAATATAAAGTACTTCTAACCCAAAAAGCTATCCTAATCTTTGGACCTACTTGTGAGGGTATTTCTTCTATTTAAATATAGACAATACTCTCCAATGGTTCGTTATCAGTTGACAATCCATTTCTTAAAAACTTAAAGCACAATAATGCTAAGTTGAGTTATTGGTTTAATTAGTATTCGTTCACAGTAACTTTTGATTTTTTTATATTGAGTGATGTAAACTGTATTAAATCTTAGCTATATACTCGTATACATTTAAGTTACTTTCATATTTCATATATGAATGTCAACTCTATGTAGCCTCTCAACTACATATTAACTAGCTAAAAATATTGATTAATATTTTCTATTCTATTATATTTTTAAATATCCATATAAAAATGATAGATTTTAATGTATATTCGAAATTGTATATCGAATACAATTTTTATTAAGTAAATCATATAAAAAGAGAATTAAGAAATTTAATTAGTAATACATTTTTACATTTCAGTAGAGGTAGAGTGATGTATGTAAGAAATAGATAATTTTACTGTTTATATTTAATGTAGATTCATTTAATGAACATTTGTGTCGATTGTTCTGACACCGGTACCGATTATTAGTTGTATCGGTAATAACACCTTTTAATAAATTAGAATCTATTTCACTGTCTTCCTTTTACATAACAATGTAATAACACTAAGTTATTAAACAGGAATACTGTACTAAACATTATATAACAATGTATCTTTCAAGTTTTATTGTGTTTAGTAATGCGTACGATGGGAGCAATGGTACAATGAAAAGGAAACTTCTAAAGATGATTATGTAAATACAATTGATTATGGTAGTTAATATTGTTCCAGGTGATTGGGGCGCGTCGGGATCGGGGCGCAGCGCGCAAATCGCTGCAGGCGGATGGTGGGCAGCGCCGTTGACCGAGCGCGCCGGCGTGCTCTGGACGCGGCCTCTGGTGCGCGTCGCCCGCCCGCCCTCGCCGGCGCCGGCGCTCGCGCCCGCCCCTCTCGATTGGCGTGCTGCACCCATCACACCGGCGCTACTGCACTACGAGTGCCGCGCTCCACACGACTACGTCTACAGGTTCAGACTATTAGATAGTTTCTCCTTCGTATTTATCGGTGCGAAATATGATTCACATATTATACGTATATATTCGATATATTATACAATAGACGAGTATTTCAATGAGAAAGATGCATGGTCAGGTGCCGCTTTGCCAAACGACAAATGAAGTTCAGTGAGTAATCGTGTACACTAAGAAAGTTCGATTGTAAGAAATCTTACGTATTGTGTCAACACTGTGACAGCCTCGCGTGTCTTGTTTTGGGAGGTTTTTCTTTTTTTTCTTAATATATAGTTCTAATTTTATAGAATATATATATATATAAATATAAATACTAGAAAAAATAAAACAATTACACATATGTATAATAACAGTACAAGACAGCA
>JAAAKR030197672.1:0-10168 GCA_010014985.3 Delias pasithoe
GCATAAATTAGGAATAATCCTATATTTAATAAAGAATGGAGAATTGCGAAAACAGGCTCTGATAATGTCAGAGGTTAAAACTGTAGAATAGGTTTAATAAAAAAAATGCTACACAATTGTTCAGCCAATTTTGAACAGTTGTTTGCCTCCTTAGGCTCAAAATTTCGACGATAAATGTACGCGGAAAAGATAGTCTAGTTATATCAGCATAGAAATTATTTGAATGAAAATGAAATTATATCTCTAAATCGGAAATCATTTATTAGGACCCGCGAGGTCCCTAGTTTATCAATGCCTTAAGGTTTCAACTACAATTGATTTATTCGTATTGCCTGCTGTTAAGGTTTTAAATATGAATTCTTACTGTTTCAGATCCAGACTGGGCCTCGTACAACCTCGGCATTTTCATTTGTATGCGATGTGCCAGCCTTCACCGCGGTATGGGCGCTCACATCAGTAAGGTCAAACATTTAGAGCTTGACCGATGGGAAGATTCCCAAGTGCAACGTATGAAGGAGGTTGGTAATGTTGCTGCGAGGAATAAATATGAAGACAGAGTTCCCCCGTGCTACAGACGCCCCTCAAAGAATGACCCACAGTTAGTATTTTATACTAATATTTTTTAATAATTATCATTAAGAAATAATACGCTTTAAGACATATATTACTCCACAAAATGCCTATCCTACGGTTTATATTCCTGTTACCTACCTTTAAGTTATTTATGTATTGTTTATCTTCAAGATACGCTATAAATAAACACTGAATTATCTTCGAAACAATGCACAATTCATTCCATTATTGCTTCACAATATTACAATGTTAGTTTGAATTTGTTATTACAAATTGTTTCGATATTATTTACCACTAAATCGCGCCTTTATGATATCGCTTAGTAATAGCTAAAAACAGTTAAATATATTTTGCCGTAGATACTGGTTTAATTTTTATAAAATGTTTCGCAATCGGACTGATAGTAGGTATATTGTTTTTCTAATATTAGAGTGTCATCTAGTTGGTTTTCATTTAAAAAAATATTTTCATATAAATATATATATATTATATATGTATGTATAATAACTATTTATTCAATGCTATAAGGAACTTACTATCTCATTGTCGTTGTGTTACCCAAGAAGGAAATAGAACAGATTACCCTTAAAAAATAACATTTCCTTCTAACGTACTTATAAATTCTAACAACAGATGTTATGGTATGAAAAAAAACTTTTCAGAGTCCTCATTGAGCAATGGATTCGCGCGAAATACGAGCGGGAAGAGTTCTGTCATCCCGAACGTCAGAGTTACCTTTCGGGATCAATGGAAGGGTTCCTAATGAAGAGAGGAAAAGAGGACAGCAGATATCAACTGAGAAAATTCGTGCTCAATGAAAACGAGGACACTTTAAAGTGAGTGAAATCATGATTCTTACGATTACGTTTATTTATTCGTACTATATAGTAGAGGTCAAAAACTGTAGAAATTTTCATTTACCTTAAGTAATTCTTAACGGATCGATAAATTTGACGTTAATTTATTGATCTTACAACGGAACTAATTAAGTGATAAACAGTTAAACAATTAATGGTTAACAATGGGGTGTTTGGGTTAATTTCATTTTTGTCTGTCAATTATGTAAGTAGATGGAATACAATATTGATATATGCTGACAAAAGAAGTTCTACGGAAGAATTCTCATAGTGCTTTCTATGTTTGTGATACTTTATTTGAGAATTTAGCAACGCATAATTCAAATGCATGTGTCAATGTCATTATCATTTAGCTAATCACCTCCATGGCAAAGACAAACATGAAAACGAAAATTCGCTTCGTAACAGGGCATAAGATTGTGAGAAAGGTGTATGCTCTTTATATTAGCAACATTAGTCTACGGATGATAAACTTCGTTAGCGTATTTCTGAATATACGTGACATGTGACGTACAACGTCCCGAACGTAATAAACCTTCGAGTAAATATTGTTTACTATGATGAAATTTTTAGCTATATATTTTATTTTATCTGTTGTCAGCGAATTTCAACAAACAGCAAACGTTGTTGCCGGCACGATAAGAGATTATGATATTTCGCATGAACAATTAAACTTCTCAACTGTCATTCTAATGTATCGCCATAACATTTACATAGAAACCCTCCGGATGCCAACGTCACGTACGTGCAAAAACTTCCACGCTACTTTGACGTCACAAAACCTGCGCAAATATTGACTTTTTTTGCGTAATCTGTAAAATCGTCACAGTACGTTGGTAACTAGGTGAAAAAATCGTGTTTTTTCGCATGTCATGTGTACGCAATACGTATTTGTCGAAATTTGCCGGCTACAATTCATTTTAAATGACATTATTAACACTATATATATATATATTGAATAAATTTAATATATTTCTAATACATTCATATGAAAATGTAGCTTAACACACATCCTATAAATTTTTTAACTGTCAACGTTTACGTTCGTCCGTTCGTCCTATAGGCGTACAAGTTTTCTCTTCACGTAAAACGGATATCGCGTTCTACCATGTCCAAAAATTGAAACGTCACGTATACTAAACTATGACGCTATAGTCCGATCGGAAGCGTTTGGAATTTTCTCGGCTTACAGCATTCCTAGAAGAAAAATCTATTGACGTCACTCACTGCAAAGCCTACGCATTCATCGTTAAATAGTTATCGCATAGCTGAACAACGTTTTATGTTCTTCAAACATTTTACAGCTCGTGTATATTTATAGATT
The DNA here is from genome assembly GCA_010014985.3 of Delias pasithoe. Lineage (NCBI taxonomy): Eukaryota > Metazoa > Arthropoda > Insecta > Lepidoptera > Pieridae > Delias > Delias pasithoe. The sequence continues at coordinate 2,755 of JAAAKR030197672.1, forward strand.
TATAAACTTAAACGTTTCACGGAGATATGAAAACGGTTTTTACTTATTGTTGGTATTTAAGAATTCACAATAAACAAAGATAGAGATGCGTTTCTTTGCGGTGGCGAATAAAGTAATACTAAAGTATTTCAATTCACAAGGAAACTTAAAATAGTTGGATAAATATAAAATTGGTATTAATTTTTTAATTTATCTCTCTAATACATATCGGTAGCAACATGATTCTGCAGTCAGTTGCTGACGTTATCTATTTGGAGACATGAGCGCTGATACTGTTGGTTATGGTATCTGAACTCGATGTCCTATAATATGAAGACTGCTACACACGACCACCAAACATACACCTAAGAGATGACGGAGTTATGCGGGAGTTGCACACCATAACATTTAAAGATTAATTATAATGGATGCAGGCTTCGAAGGCTTGTGACGGTTAAAGCGGCGTCCTGTGCACGCTCTCCTATAAATGATTTCAAACAACGCAATGGTCCCTAGGTATCAACGCCCTACGGACTCTTGTACTGCCGCAACGGGTTGTCTCGGCCGTATATTCAATCGGCTACGGCTCAAAAACTATCGTTTGAGGTAAGATGTGTAACGATTCAAAATTAACTTATACAATACACAATATTTTTATAATAAAATGCTTAAGAAAGTACCGTTCGCATTTAAATCAATGGTCGACGAAATATAAGTGCATAGTAGTTACGTGGATGCGTTATGCTGAATATAAAAAACAAAACTATAGTATTATTAAATAATGGACTAAAAAGTATCCAGTCTTATCCATATGCAGCTTTCATTATCATGCGGTGAGCTATTGCATGCTATTCATCAAAGTAAAGCTTGAATCTCAAAATATTCTTAGTTTATAAGGGTTATATTTACTTTTCAGACACAGGTAAGAAGAAATATAATTTTATATAATACTCGAACCAAGTTTTATTGGTCATAACATTGACTCAACAGTTTTTGTGTACGAATGAAAAAAACAGACGAACTTACATTTGAAATCAATTATTTTTCTCTATGTAATACAAAATCTAAAATTACTAAACTCACGTATATGTTATAATTTATCGTAATTGAGTTTCAATACATTGTAATAGCAAAACATTTTTACAGCTTCACTGTAGCATCTGCCTATATATCTATCTCCATAATATATCTCCCATCTGCTTAAACCTCCCCATATATCCAACGATTTTCAAACAATTCTCCTAACTTACTCGGCCCATTCATTACAGATACCACGTTAAAGAAAACAAAGAACCGAAAGGGATTTTAAAGTTGTCAGAGCTTAATGTGTCCTTCGCGCCAACAAAAATAGGTCACATGAACTCCATGCAACTCACATTCATGAAGGACGGCTCCACACGACACATCTATGTCTATCATGAGGATCCGGAAGTAATTAATTGCTGGTGAGCTTTTAAGTCACTTTTTTAAGCTTTTATGCCCAGTAGTGGACCTGTGCGGCTGAGATGATGAGATTTTAAAATTTAAAACTATGCTCTTCCGGAATTAATTTGAAGCCGCCAACGCTCCACGTAGGATATCCTAGGTAAGCCTTCGGCTCATTTGCCTCTGGGTTTACAGAAAAAAATGTGGACTTTTAGGATATTCAATTCTTGTTTTGTTACTTTACTCTGTACTATTTTGTGAAACGGATGAAGCCTAGTATTACTTCAATGAACAATTTTTTACTATTGGCTTAGAAATTAATTAATTATCTACCCATAAAGAACACATTAACGAATCGCTTTAACTTTAAGACAGTTATTTTTTAACAATAATTGTTATTTTTTTTATATTTTCCTTTAAATTTGGTTATCATTCCAGGTACACAGCCATCCGTTGCGCAAAGCTGCACCTCTTACAAGTAGCTTTCCCGTCCACACCGCAATCAGACCTGCTCCTCCGTCTCCCGCGGGACTTTGCTCGCGAAGGCTGGCTTTGGAAGACCGGACCCAGGGCTTCCGATGTCCATAGAAGACGATGGTTCACCTTGGACAACAGGAAACTGATGTATCACGATGAGCCATTAGATGCCTATCCAAAAGGAGAAATATTTATTGGTACGTAATTAAAAATCAATGTAGCCTGGCTCATAATAGATTTTAAAAGTTTACACTGAATTATTAGTATTATTATCATTATTTATTTAAAAAATAATAATAACAACAAAAACAGTCTTTCAAATCGCTGCGCTCTGGTCAAAGCGGTCATATTGATCGTGAACTAACAGAAAATAAATATTATTTCAAACCTTCCAGGCCACGAATCAACTGGGTACCACATCAAAGTGTCAAACACGGGAAACGGTTGCAAAGAAGCCAGATTCCCCTTTCACCTCGTGACACCTGACAGGACCTTTTGCCTGGCTTCAGCGACGCACGAGGACAGAGCTGGATGGCTGGCTGTCATCCAGCAGACCCTCAAAAGATCCCTCACGCCCCAGGACTCTACCAGTAAGTCCTATGAATTTTCTACTTACATGATACATTAGAATTATGTTCAAAGATTATAATTGCTTATTGGGTTTCTCTTGCCCGATATTTTATAGTATAGAACGTTACCCGTTATTCTCTTTTGTCGTTGATGTATTTCTGTAGAAGTCAATAGATTTTTTTGTATTATAAACGGATTGTAAGGACCCATTTTAAAAGGGGAAATACCGAGTTTCTTACCGAGTTCTTCTCGGCAAAATCTACTTTCCGAACCAGGTGGTAAATTATAAGGTAACGTTAAATTATTTGGTTTGTTTCGACGATTTAAAAGTGCTTGCAATAAGCCTATTTAAATAAAGATTTTTTACTTTACAATAGTCTAGTATTGTAACTACATATGTAAACAACTTTAAATTATTTGCAAAATATTCATTAATTAATAATTACATATTATTAATCACTATTTCCGTTCTTGAGTTATTCAAACAGTATACTTCATACGTTTCTTAACGTTAGTAGACGTCACATAGGAATACAATAGACTGCCGTCATAATGTCGCGGTACTTGATCGATAACGCTTATCTCATAGAAAATACAATTATTTTTGATATGGCCACACCATAAACGTAAGCACTTCGATAAGTCATTTGTCTCTGATATATTACCAACATTATTTACGGTAGGATTTTATTGCTTCCATATTATAATTTATATCGTCATAATATGTAAAACAATATATAAACCATGTGTCGTCTGAAATTATTGCATGAAATCTTACACGCTTATTCAAGCTTTCAGCTCTATAATATTTACAATTAGTGAAAATGCACAATTAAAGCGTACATCGAAATATGCGAGAAAATATTTGAACATAACTTAAAACGGTTTAATTGTTGTCAATTAAAAATCATACTTGTCTATTTATAGAATTATAAACGTATTCCTATAACTATAGAGCAGTTAGAATTTAGGATTTTTTATAAAAACGGAGATTCACCTAGGATAAGCGATCCTCCTCCCATGGACACCCCTAACCCGTGCAGGGCCACGGCTGCGTTGCCGGCCTTTAAGGGATAGATATGCGCTATTTTTGAACGTCCTCAAGTCTTATTGTATTATTTGGAAATATCTCTGCAAGAAGGTGATTGTGGTGTGTGTGCTGCACAAAATGCCTTATAAAACTCTCAGTTGTGGAGCGACAAACATTAAAGTAATTCGGATGAAACTCTGTATTTCGCCTTTTGTTTAAAAACGTTTGACATTGACATTACTAAATCATACATTTACAAGTAAGAGCCAGAGTACATGCACGCACAGACCTAAAAATAAACTTAAGGTCACCTTCATTTGAACTTTAAGTTATTTCTACTTTTAACAACTTCTTCATTGTTATTTTCTTATTTTCAGTAGAGGCAACACTCGTAAGAAAAAGGACGACATCTAACTCTATCAGTATATTCTCTGGAAGGTAGTTATGTTATGAAACATAAGCAATACTGTAGTGGTTGTAAACTGCCGGAATAATCTTAAGCAATATTTTCTAACTTATATAATTGATAAGCTTTATCAGCGACATGGATATAGTACGACTGATTTACAATTGCATTGTATATATTTTAATGGCTAAAGTTGTTTATGATAATATTAATTGTATGTTGTTTCACCAATATTATACAGAACACTGCTTTATTTTTAATATTCCCTATGATAGTAAATAAATATGATGAAACAAGTGAAAAATACTGAAACACCGCTGAAATACGATTATATATGTAATTCAGTGCAATATATATTTCTTGAAAACTTCGTATTCAATCCAAAGTCGTACTTTACCCGATTCATCTTATCTAAAATATTTTTATAAAAAATTCTAAACTATTTTTTCCGTGATTTAATGATTGAGGTTTTAAAATTTAAACGATAAATACTATAACTTTATTCCGGTTTTTATTAACACATGTATAAATTTAGATTAATAATAACTTATAAATGTTGTAAATTATTTTATGTAATTTAATTTTGTGATGGACTAAACCAATTATGAATTGCATTGCATATTTATGTAACATTATTTAATTTCACCAATGGTGTATATACAAAGAATTCTGTAATAATATTTGATTATTCAAAGTCCAATTCATTTTAATAGTATAAAATTGTACGAAAATATTGTCATATATTTCATAAATTTAGTTTTTATATAGCCATCATTTTAATGATTTATATTCATTACTGAATACAGACTAAAATCATTCTATGATTTACAAAAAAAACAACAGTATTTTAATAAAATATACAAAACCTTGCATATTTATGTGAATGAATTTTGTTTCTTGAATATAGTAACGCACAAAATGATTTTGATCTAATGTATCTTTTATATTATTTTATATAATTTCGGCAGCTAGATAGTTTTAGTATATATTTTACAACAGATACTTCTCTAAGAATATAGTCGCATTTGAAAATTTCTTACAATCTTGGATAATATAAATCTCTATTCACAGTGTGTTAATAATTTAATATAAATCTATATCTTTGTAATGTGCTGTGAAGAATATTGTGTCAAAAGTATTCTTATCTGAACTTCCGTATATTACAAGTCAGACAAAATTGATGAATTGACTTGAACGACACATTCGCTATTTAATTGACGCTCTCTTTCGTTATGACGTTCTACAGGGATTTATGTGTATATAGCAATATACTACCTAACTCTTATTTCATTCGTTGTTCAATAAAATTGTAAAATCAATTAATGTTTTGAATCTGTGTACGTGAAGTGCTGTAGTAATTAAGCAATAACATGTAATTACCAATGCCTGTCACAACTATGTACCTAGCGAGTAATTTATTTATTGTGTGTGAGATGTTTGAGAATTCATGATGAAAAAACACATCAACATATGTATGTCGAACCATTCAAGTGTTACGTTGTTTGGTCCTTTCAACAGTATTCTGCAACCAAGCTTCTTGATTTAACGAGATTAAGAAATACATTTTTTATAGATGCATTCGAACAGCTTAGTTTCTTAGAACATTCCAAGTTGATTTGAAAGGTATCATAATAACTAAAAATACTTAGATGGCGTATTGAATCTTAATTCATATTAAAGGCTTTAGTGCATTGCTATAAAGGTAGGCGTTCTAAGGAATTAATATTAATTTGTTAACGATGACAGTAAATATAATGCCTAACATATTCGGAATGCATATTTTTGTAAGAAAATTAATTTAATTTCTTGAAATGAATTCGCTAAAAGCGTGTGTTTTATATGAATGTATTGTCATGTTGTGTGTTTAGTCCTAAAATCATGTTTATGAAATATTTCATATAAAAATTAAATGACCATGAAACGATTTGTTCTTACATTACAACGTAGGGTTATTTAAAGCTAGGAGGCTGCCAAAAACATGGTAGAAATAATAATTTAGACATATTTTTACGCGAGTATACTATCGGATTTGATATACAGGATAATGCTTGAAAGTGTGAATGAAATTCAACTGTCGTGGGCTTTTGATCAGGCAGTAAAACTTAGATTAGGCTAGCACTAAATAAGTCATAAAAAATAACTAATAAAATGAAGACCATAGAGTAACAATAGATGCTTATGTCTTTGTAAAATCTTTAGACATTTATATCTCAGCTGTTAATAACTATCTAAATAGAACTAAAATAGATAAAATTTCACACCATAAAGGTTAAAATTATTTTGTTGTCTCTATCTTAGTGTCATATATCGCATATGATATCTTTGAAATAAAAGTTAGTTGATGCGTGATCATTTTTACCTTCTTCCCTTTCAGTAAAATATCCTAAGAAAATCCAAGTTTAGTATAATATTGTAAAGATGCGTTGGATACTGTAAAGATAACTTTTCCTTAAGATAATGCCACGTTAATAAGTTAAAAAAGTGTTAATAACCGTGATCTTTTTATCTATTTTATATAAATATCTTTGTATGCCTGCTAAGCTATAATTAACTTAATTTGTAATTAATGTAGCTTTCTATTTACAACAATATTCATTTTTATAATAGAGTCTAGAAAATGCTAGATTTTATATCTGTAGAATACATGTAGGAGCAAAGCCCTTGAGTAGTATCTTATTGACATTCTATGTGTCAATATTCACTACGTAAATAGCTGGCCACAAATACGATTAAAATAAATAAGGTAATTCAAAATTAGTTTTAATATATCCAAAAGAAAACATATTTACTAGTGAATAGTGGCAACGAATATTCGTATCATACATTAGATATGTTCCATAAGCAAATTTAGAATCTTAGAAAAACTACCAATTTTAGATTTTTTAGTTGGAAAGCAATGATTTATAATTGTATTAACTTAGTTATGTTCCTTAAAATAGTTTTTATATCCATACAATGTATAAAACATTTTTTGTAACTTATTTATGATGCTGAATCTTAATATAGGCACAGCTATTGTGAACAGTAGGGATATTGAGATGAGCACACCAGGCAAAGCTAACTTATCAGCTAAAAGCGTAATATGTTATTCTAGGCATCTACATATTTTAATAAAGATGAAAACAAAAAGTGGACGTAAGACTTAACGAACCACTATATTTTCCTTTGAACGACTTCAATGTCCCAGCTGTATTCATACCTCTGTGATGTAAGCGTGAATTGTGAAATGTGAAATCGTCGCTCTAGTTAATTTTAGCGTAATTATTTAATGAAATTTACCAAAATATTGCCTCGCTTAAGTTACAATCATGATTTATTTAGTTTAAAACTCATTTGTGTGCTCTGGCATAATATTATGAATAAATATGTTTATATCAAATGATATAACTTTCAACAGATATATTGTCTTATTTTGTTCCTTAGATAAATTATACATACAAGATAATTAAAATTATACATGATGATTTATTAAAACGGGAGGAGGGAGGTTTAGCGCATACCTTAATGTAATCTTTAACTACAGTTCA
>JAAAKR030198638.1:0-11643 GCA_010014985.3 Delias pasithoe
GGTTCCGATACACGTCATCGTGTCTGGTACGCAACCTACCAGGTCCAATTATGAACCCTCAGCAATCCACGTGCTCATTAAACCCGGAAAACAGTTCAGAAAACTAAATACATCATCCTTCATTTTTTTGATAAGATAGCCTATGTCCTTCTCCTGGTTTTAAGATTTCCTCACCAATTTTCAGCCAAATCAGTTCAGCTGTTCTTGAATTATAAATAATTAGCTGACCGGGCAAACGTTGTTTTGGTATATAAATTATTGACTCCCCTCCCGCACCCCCGTAACGCTTATATCGCATACTATAACTGAAGCCTAGCCCAGCGGGGTGAACCACATTTTTCTAATACTTACATTTTTAAACTCGTGATATCTTTCGAATGGAATGTCCGAATCGAATAATTCAAAAAGTTTTTAAAGTTATTGATTCAGTTATATTAAGTAATTTATTTCGATAAGTTAAAAAATAAAGAGGATCAGCAGAGACTGCATTTTATTATTTTATTATAATAAAAACAGTTATTGTAACGTAACTATAACAGACATATACTGCCACATCATTTTAATAGATAATTATATGTTCTGTAAAGTCGTAGTATATTATTTTGTTCTATAATCAATGGTATGCGCAACGCACGCGACGGAAGGTCATTTTTCTACACCTTTCATTGCACTATTGACATTTTGCTAAGGATCCGTCATTTTTTAAATATATAGTAATCAGAAGTAGTGTAGCTCCTGATGTTGAAAGAATTTTTCAAATCCATTCAGTAGTTTTGGAGTCTATTGAAATCAAACAAACAAACAATAAAATCTTTCCTCTCCTAATCGTCTTTTCAATATTAGTATAGATGCAACTAAGACGACTTCCTTTTTATAGATAGATTCACCAACCTAAATTATAAAGCAGTTGTTAAGATAATTATAAGGAAAATATAATATGTATAAAACTAAGGGTTAACCTTTCTATCATCAATTGGGCCAGTTCCTGTAGGGTTCGTTTGGTAAGCCATTTCCGTCTAGCGGGTGACACTTGAGCTTGTCTATGCTCACGAAGCGTTAGCAACGACGATATTAATTCTTGTTCAGTACATTCTGTCCGATGCGAGAGGATCTTTAATAAAATTATGTTTTTTATAATCATCACAAGTAAACAATTTAAACTTATATGTATATATAAGAATTGTGTATAATGTACACAGTTCCGCCTTATACAGGTTATCCCTAGCTAGGTAGCTAAGAGCTTTTAATAAAATAAATTGAGATAACAAATGTATTTATTATTAGAGGAATTCTAAAAAATAATTGTTGGAATTACTTTGAATTAAAGGAGATCAAGGAGACTCCTATAGTCTATACAACATAGCCAAAAATTAAAACTGAGGTTTACTCATCTTTGAATTTTGACATGCTAACCTATAACATATAAAAATCGATTATATTTTAAGTGTTTGGTTTAAATTATGTGTAAATACACATTCGTTTTTTATTAATATCGGGAGGGAATCGAGCAGAAGATTCACGTAGGATAAGCGGCCCGCCGTCCATCGACTCCCTTTAACCCTTGCAGGATCGGATGTGCGTTGTCGGTCTTAATATAATTATAATTATGCAGATGTACTATATATATTATATGATATATACCTCTTTATGATTGGTAACATAGCGCCAAGTGACATCTTGAACGTCGTCACATGAGATACCAATGACGTAGGGTAGCTTTTTGCCCCAGCCATGGGTGTACATGAGGGGTGTGTCCAAAGCCGCCTCACAAGGATCTACATGCAACCATTTCTTATTTTCGTAGTCAAACACCTTTGAACAAATCAAATATTTACAATATATTATGTATAATTTCAGCGTCCCATGAGTTTCGTTAAGCAGATTGGGAGATAACGAATGAAATTAAATGCAAATGAACTAATTCCTCGATGACGACAAATATGACGTCAAATTTTAATATACTTTTTAATGGTATAGCGGACAACGGAGCAGGTGGGGCTCCTGTATGGTAAGATAACACCGGCGCCTAAGGACAACCACGCCACAGTCCGCGCATCGGTTGTGTTGTCGTTTTTTTACGTCGCATAAGCGGCATTTTAAAGGGCCTCTGATATCCTGAATCACTCAGCTAGTACACGAGTAAAAGTACCGTTTCACAATAGATATTCGATAGGCCCGTGGTATCACTTCGGACTCTCTCCCGAAGGTGCGACATTATTAAGCCATTGTCAAGCTTCTTAAGAACGAATAAATTATAATTGTCTGGACCGAGATTCGAACCTCTTGTTTCATGGTATACTTATAAAACCACGTAGCTTCGAAACTCTCAAAATAATATACTAGACGACAAACTAGACCTTTCACCAATTCAGAAGGATTATATATAACGACGCCACTTCTTTTTTTGTAAGTATACTGAATATATATTGAAAAAGAAACAAAATGGATTTAAAACATAGTAGTGGTCGCACAATATATAAACACTAAGGTAACTGATAGATTTTATACATTGATTTATAATGTGTATTGATTATGAATCGCATACCTCGCACCAAACATGATCAGAAGCGATATAAATATATCGCGTGTCGTACCCAAGTGCTCGGCAGAACATAGCAAAACAGTTCGCCCATTCGCCACATCTGCCGCGTCGCGTTCTCATCAATGTGCGTACATCGTTGTAACGCGTAAAGTTTGTGAATCCACGACATTTTTCGCAAATGTATACCTGTAATGTCATGTTCTAAATAAATCATACATGGTAGTTTTTGTATTTTTTATTCTATTGTATTCTTTAAAATTGATATTATTACACTTTTGTCACATTATGATGTTTTATTAATACATGACAATAGTATTCTTAATGAGTAGTATTTCACAGTAAACACAAAAATTATTCAACATTACTTCTAATTTTTGATTAGAATGTGCTAAACTGAAATGAGTTTCTGTATAAATTTTAATAATTAAATTAAAAAATTATAATTAAGTTTGAACAAGTCTGACCTCTACTTTACAGATTTCTAATTCAGTTTTTAAAATAGTATTATGTTGATATTTTGTAGGTCCATCACATGTGTCACAGGAAGGTGCGTCAACCCAGGAGAAGTACTTATATTTAAACCATCCTATAAGTTCCATCAATAATGCTATGTCATATGAGAGATCTTTATCCTTTGTTTCACCTGGAATTTTATGTCTCATAATAAAACACCAAACTTATAACAACAATAAGTTTGGATTTGTTTACACAATATCTTTTTCATAAAAAAAAATTATAAATATAAATACTGCTTTTTGTATTATTATATTACACAAGATTAAATTTTAAATACCTATCTTTATTTTCTTTTGCCTCTCTCTCATTCGGTTCAGGGCTCTTAATTCTAATGTAACCATTGGAATCTCAGCTCTTGCTGCTTGTTGTAATTGTTTATCTTCATAATCCAAAACTTTATTGAATAAACTCTGTATTTTTAATAGTAAATTATTAGTTGTCACCTGTAAGCATCTATTATTTAATATCATGATTGAATTAAGATCTAAACAGATTGCAGACAATTTTAAAAGACAAATTAAACTCATACAAAATAGTTAAATGAATAATACTTAAAATAATATATTTAATCTTAATTTATGTCATACTATCACATAGTAATTTTAAGCACATACCAAAACATTGATAGACTTCAATTCACATTGTTTTAATTGAATTTTAGGTTTTGTAGACCCATAACAGTAACTAAGTTTCCTTTCAATTGCTGATTTAGCTATTCTAAGTTTGCCTAAACTCTGATCCTTAGGATATACATATTCATTTTGTACCTGTTAATAAAATGAACCAGAAATTTAAATTTTAGTGATACAGATCCTCAATATAATAGATACAAATAAGATAATAGAAGAACGAATCTTATCACTTACCCATCTAAAACCGATGTATCCTAGGTAGTCATTCAATTCCTGACATGCTTTAACATTTCTTAAAAAATCACATTTAATTTTCCTTGAATTAGAAACGTTAGGATTATCTAAAATATCGATAATGTTATCAAGAAGTTCGTATAAGATATATCGAAATTTATTCACATTTTTCACTCTTTGCTCCACCAAAGCTAAGCGAGCTGTATCTTCCATTTTTTATATAAAATAGATTTCAATTTCTTATTTTGGAATGTTTAATATTAATATATAAATTTAATTTTAGATTTTGGGAAACCTGTCGACGTCATCTATATTATATCCATAATCAGTAATCTGAAATCTCTAGCATTATGAAACAGAAAAGCTACTCAACTAAAAATATGTTGCCAGTACTCAAAAATACTAAAATCTGAAATGTGATTTTATAGCCTCATGAAGCGATAGCTATTGGGTTCGAATCCGATTCAGCCATAATGAATAGTAATTAAATAGTTTAAGGTATAAAAGTAAAGATAACTGAAGAGGGATTACAATTTATAGATAACCAGATTGCACCAGCCTCGTAAATGAGATCTGTTGAAAAGGATTTTCAACAGATTTACGTACGCACGAATTGAATGGTTTGCTAAAAAGCTTTTATCCAAAGTAAGTAGTTAAATTTAAAAAAGATTCAAAATATTAGATTGACTGTTCATCAATCAGATATCCGAATTGAAATTAAAAATAATTATTTTTGTTTAAAATGAAAAAGAATAAAGATCACATTCAACGTCACTTCTCGATCATCCAATGCTTATTTCACAAATAGTAATGTATTATTTATTAAAACCACAGAAATGATGTCTGATATAGATGAAGATATGTTGAATTTTCAGACTGAATTAGGGGTTTGTATTTATAAAAACATTGTACATAATACCTAAGAACGCTTCTACACGCGTGTACATATATATGTCTACTTAATGTATGCTTTTAGGCTATTTCTCTAGGTGGATTCAGCCAAAATACGAAGTCAATGATTTCGTCAACAAAGAATATTAACAAAAAAACAAATGACCACTGGCTGGAATATCCACAAAGTGTCAGAGGCACGTATGGCGATAAAGAGCTTTCACTGATGTCTCAGAGAAGAGGCTTGGATCTGCAAAAGTTTGGTACTGTTCAAATGACGAATTCTCACAGATCTTATACTGAACAGAAGACCAGCAGGAGTAGATCTCCATTTTCTTGTCACAGCGTAGGTAAGTTATCCTGTGTTATAATTAATTTTAAATAGAATAACATGTTTATGCACTGTATGCTGCATTTAAAAACGTTAATCTAATCTTTAACATTTCATAAATACTAAATTGCATGATAGGTGAGCACCATACTCATTATTTAAAGTTTTTCTTTTAATTCTTAATTTGCAATATATTGTACTCAGAGGCCATGATAAAAATAATTTATTTATGTATCCATTTGTTCTAGTCTCTACTGTGACTATTATTGACATAAAAAATGCCATAAAATATGAAACTTTTAATATACGTGAATTACGTGCGATCAAAGATATCGTTACTACAGCTATAAAACTTAAATCTAGAAGAAGATATGAAAAATACCGCAATAGATGTTTGATAAGAAAGTCAACAAAAGGTAGAAGAACAAGAAATTTAATAAGATATGATTCTGATAATGATAATAGTGAATTAGCCAACAGTAGCAGCAATGATGAACAAAGTCCACTTAGATATGACACTGTCTTAGGACTAAAGAATAGGAAACTCAATAAATCTTTATTGACGTCATCAATTAATAAAAATTTCCATAACTTAGATAAAACAATGGGTCACAATAAGAATGTGATTTCAATAATGCAAAAGACTGGTAATAACGTATCTGATGTTATGAGATCAGACTTTGAAACACATAATGAAGGGCAGGCATTAAAAGAGATTTTTACTGAAAAATATATGTTTCCTTCTCAAAGATTTAATCAGACAAAAACAGAAACAAATATAAATGGTTTAACTATCATATCTGATTCACCCAAGTCTCAGATGAATTTTAGTAGTGATGATCCAACAATCTTTTCTTCAAGTGAAAATAGAAAACGAAATCCTGAAATTAACTTTAGTAATAATGCAAAAAGAGTTAAACCTGCAACTACTTCCACTGTACAGAATAATATTATATTACCAACTAGAGATAATATTAATCCAACTTTTAAGAGACCTTTAATGCCTCAGTCACAGTCAAAGAACATTAAAGATACTAACAAAGAGAATGTTCTTTATGAATTAGTGCAGCCTGTGAATCGAATAAATAATATTAGTGTAGAAGAAGATGAAAATTTAGTAAAACCATCAGAAGAAACAAAAATAAGTAATATTTTAACTAAATCTAGTTACATGAAACGAAAACTATTTACTCAAACTGCTGATTTATGCTATGGTAAATCAGTGGATAATTCTAGCGGACCAAGTCCCCAAACCAAAGTAGAAAACAAGAATAAAAATAAAGTTAGAAAACTTGTATCGACCCAGTCATGTTTATACAGAAATGTTTCTGATGAAGAGGATAATATTTTAGATTTAATTAATAAAATAGTATCTCCTGAAAAAAAAATGGAATCAACAACATCCATTGAAAATGCCAAAACAAATAAAATTGATAGTGATGTAAGTGATACATTCACTGATGACACCATCACATGCAAAGGTTTAGATGTAGAGCAAGCATGCATTGACAAACATACAAATGAGTCCTCCTCAGCCTGTTTTGAGAACACTAATGATAGATGTGCCTCACACAATATGGTCTCACAGAATGTTAGACATCACACTGAGCATGGATCTGCATCACCCAATGTAATTAATATAGGACTTCAATCTAAGAAAGGATCTCAAAGTTGGTATTAATTTAAAATGTAGATTTTAAATTAACTTTAATTCTGCAATTGAAGAGCCTTAGATCTCAAAAACAATACTATTGAGAGCCTCATAGATAAGCGATTTTATAAGTATACCACAAAGCGACATATCGGGTTCGAATCCCAGTCCGAACAAAAGAAATAATAATTTAATTGATAGTGTTTTCGGTCTTTGTAAGGTCTTGACAGTGGCCGGGCGAGTGTCTTAAGAGTGTCGCGCCCGTGTGAGAGCCATGCCGAAGCAAATGCTGACGCACATATCGCACTGATTTCGCTAAGTGAGTGACCGAAATCTGAGGCTCTTGAAATTATGCCGCTTAATCGGTGTGACAAGCCGTCAACACAACCAAATCACGAACAGCGCGGTTGTCCATAGCTTAGGTGTTCTCTTATCATATAAGAGAACCCACCTACTCTGTTGTCTTCTATACCATAAATAAAACTAAATGCCTATATAGAAAACTATCAGTGAAATAGATGCAGCAATGTGTCTGGCCCCCTATTTTAAGACTTACGCGTTATATATAAACGAAATCATTACTAGTGAACAGTCACTGTGATCATATTTTTTACTTAATATTAATTTCAGATAAAAATTATATTAAGTCATTCTGGGACACTGATATAGAAAGTGAAATGGAATCCGAAAATATTCCCATTTGGAAAATAACCAAACCAACTGAACATAAAGGTATCATGTATTTAGTAAATCACTACTCAATTACGTCACTATACCCTTTGCTAACTAACTATAGTTATAAATAAAATTGGAGCGTTTGTTTGTAATATTAAAATAACGGCTTTCTACTACATGCATATGAATGTATATACGGTACACATACCAAAACATTTTTTTTCTGTCTGTTTGTTCCGACTAATCTCTGGAACGGCTGGATCGATTTGGACATGAATTTTACTGGCAGATAACTGATGCAATAAGGGGTAATTTAAGCTAACTTTATACGTGAATAATGCATAGTTTTGGAAATAGAAACGTCCAACTTAAGTTGAGCTCTCTTTGGTATTGTTGTTGATATTAAATATTGCGTAATATCTTAATCTATATACATACACCATAAGAGAAAGTCGTGTTAGTTACACTATTTATAACTCAGGAACGGCTGAACTTATTTCTGAAAATTGGCATGCAACATATGCTTTTTATCCGCATACGAAAATGGAGCATGAATTTTTATCATTTAAACAGCAGTTTATGTTTAAAAAGGTGAAAAACTAAATACGTGCTTATTATGCAATTAACGTTTAATTTAGTTTATTAGTGTTTTTTTAATTAGTCGATTATAAAAGTGATAGATGGCGATATAGTATTGAAAACGAAACAGTATTTGCATGAACCTGGTGTTTACTTAGTTTTTTATATGATATGATTATTATAGGCTTTTATAAATCATTGTTACATATTAAATGTTGATTGTTCGTTTGTAATAAACTTATGACCAAGTAAGATCAATTGTAAGGAACAACGAAGCTAAAAGAAATAAACTAAATCGGTCTCAATTTAACAATGATAACTTTTGATACTTTCAGATCATCTAGATATCACTATAACAGCTCACAACATACAAAGTAAAGGTGGTGTAGGAAAAATATTAACGGTACAAGATTTAAAAAATAACAAAAATAAGAGGTTGAACGCTATTAATAAGACAGTAGATGTTTGTGAAAGAGAAGGAACTTTGAATAAGAACAATAAAGCTTCAAATGTTATTATTCAAGATATGAATGATATACAACACGGAAAGGGCAGAAATCGCAACAAGTCTGGTACTAAAAATACAGCAAGTAAACTAAAGATATCACCGGGTAATAGAAGTGTGTCCAAAGATAATAGAAATAATGAAACGCTTAATGAAAATATTTCGGATAACAGTATTTTTAATATAACAATAAATAGTTTGAGGTCGAGAAAGGTTAAAAATTGTAACTCCACTCTTTGACATTTGTTGTTGCATTTTTAAGTTGAAAAATGCTTGCGGGCTTGGCTCGGTAGCATAACAGAGCTTTATTGACTTTGGAAATTTATATAACCTATACAATACAAACTTTGAAACAATTTCCACGCCGTCTGTGTTAATATTTCGGTGCATTATGTTGCATCTTGTTAACTCAAGGTGAGCATATGTGGACATAAGCATGACATAAAATCGGACTCTGACTCATAAACGTTACGCGAATATCCAGTTCAAAAAATATGTACGAATTTATAAATATAGATTCAACGTATGTCTTTTATTTAAAGTTCATGTCGCATGTGTACCTATGTATCTTCTCTCAAAGAAAAAATCACATGCATATTTTTAATGTGATTTACTTAAATGCCAAATCTTTTTTTCGTAGATGTAGAATAATTTCTGTTACTTAAAGTTCAGAACATGCTGCTTTGATTCAGATCTTTATGAATCGTATTTTTGCTGTAAATATTTTGCATGTGATTCCGCAAAAGCTTAATTTATGTTTTGGAAATAAAAAAATATTATGTTTATAGTTTCTTTTATCCATATGTACGTAAATTTTAAATTGTGGTTGCAAACAACACATTGTAAAGTTACAAGTAGCCAGCGAATAAAAAATTAAACTAAAACTGTTTTTCACAAAATAAAATGCTGATGAGTATTACAAAAAAATGATTTATCTATGAGTTCATTAGCAGTAGTTAGTATTGACAATGACCTGAATGCCATTTACTTTTATCTAGGTTGACTAGTTTGTTTTACCTCAGAAAACCGTACCCTTAAATAGCATTTATTCATTTTTACCTTATAAAGTGTAATTATATTACTGTTTTTAAAATACACAGCTGCTGGCTCTGTTCTTATAGAAACTAATAAAAATACATTATTTCAGAGTTGTGTAATCTGGTACAACATTGTTGAATGCAAACAAGAAATCTGCGTTTTTTTTAAATCTACAATTCTGATTAAATAATTTTGAATAACTCAGTTGAGGTGGTCTATTATTTTTCAATTGTGAAAAATTAATATCTAACATCGTTTGATGTACCTTGTGGCGGAGTGAACGTGTAAGATACCGTGAAGTCACAGAAATAGAATTGACTACATTAATGTATTCAATCTTTGGAGTCTTGATAGCACAGCTGGGCAGTGTCAAGACTTTGCACTGGTGGGAGATGAAGCGTATGCTGACGGGCCGGCTCATGAGAAGTTATACCACGAGCCCACAAATACCAGCGTGAAATAAATAATGCTACGTTAAATTATAGGGGCCCATTACATTATACCGCTTAACAGGCGTAAAATGCAACACAATACCATTGCAACGATGACCAGCAAGGACAGGACAGGCTCGTACCGATAAAAAAACTAGATCCTACGTGAGACATTATATTACACTGTGGTGAATTATATGTAGATTTCACATTGTAGGTAAATATACACAATATTTTTGAAATGAATTTACTTTATTTTGAAGAATTTTACAATGTCAGCTGGTCGGCATTCTGTAACATAAATAAATATCTATGATGAAGTTGTCATCTGCAAAACAAATGCCAACAAGTCGTTACAAATTAGTGATATATAACTGGAAATGATCGAAACGCAGAATTTATATTAAATTATAACATTGTTCATCTAACTCGGTGCAATATTCGATAAAAAAAGGGTTAAACGAGGTCCCGTAACGTTACACGATGTCGATTAAGGATTTCCATCGCAATAATTAATCCGTTTATACCTTTATCTCGATCATAATAATTCAGATCTAACATCACTTTCTTAAATCATTCAAATAATAAATCGAAATTTTGCGCATAGCCAAAATATATCGTATCCCATTAAAAATCACACATTTTAAAACGCTACAAATAAAGATATAAATTGTTCTGTCAAATATGCATTTTAGTAATTCTAAATTCTTATATAAGTAATATGCTAACAGGCAAACAATTAATAAATCCGAATATACTTTTTTACATATTTACCGATTACATTCAGCCGAACCCATCTAACAATTAACATTAAATCTCTTGCACATCATAACAACCTATTAAATGCACGTTATCAGCCAGCGGCCCAAAAATTAAATCCAGTCAATTGCACCATTGCACATATTCTTGGGAGTGAAACGTCTGTCATGCAAAAGTTTAACCCCTAAAATAACATTGTCTTATGTCTTGTTACGAGATACACGTCATTCTAAATGATAATAATGGATATTACCAAATAGAACAATGGTAACCAAGATAGGATAGTTGCAAGGTAGTGTTGAGTTGGTTAATTCTTATGAGACCAATACACTTAGACAATGACAATATAGAATGAGAATTGAGTAATACATACCTACATCATTGTAATATTAAAAAAATGAGGTTTAATGTATTTTATAATTTTAACAGTAATTTTTTAATGGGTTTTTTACGATTTAAATTAAAATTTCGCTGCGATATAATGAGTATTTACAGAGAAATGCATTTATAAATTACTCTAATTAATTTTCCCTATATCCGTTCCACTGATATATCCGGTTAACCTGCAATCTCATCGTGGAAGCGTTTGTAAGCAAAAAATTACGAGACATCCAATTACATAATAAGTCACGTTTGCGTAATATTACAGTCGGCACTTAGTTAACACAGCCATAACAGTTATATAGTTTTTATTGATTTTTCAACGAACATTTTGTAGGCATTAAAGGAATTGATGAGATAGGAACTTTGTTAGCCAGTTTGGGCCACTGTTTTACCATTACTCTAACAGAGTCCATATATATTTCGCTTTTGAAATGTTGCATTTGTGCATCAATTCAAACAATACCGTTAAAGAGTA
>JAAAKR030199178.1:0-11638 GCA_010014985.3 Delias pasithoe
ATAGATACAAGAGATAAAATCATTTAATCTTTACTGTATTTTCGCATTGCGGCTAATTGCTTCGCATTACTTTGGCGTCTACTATGTGATGTATGTCTAGAATGACTGGATCTATCCGATCTCGGTGTTGGGACTGGGTCCAGAACATTCTTCTGGGATTCCTCTTCCTCATCCTTCTTGGAACCCTTCGAACCACTGCCGGTGGATTCTCTATGTCTAACGGGTTTGACATCTCCACTAAAGCTAAAAATAAATTTCAGTTCCGCTATCAATTCTTCTTTGAAGGATACCTGAAAGAATTTTCTTAATAAAACCAGTTTATTTTCATTTAGGTGATTTTTATGTTCGTGTTAAATTCTTTCGACTAAAATAATCTAGACAATGTAATTTAAACTATGAAAATGATGTTTTGGAAACAGTCCGCATACATATTATTATAAACAAACCTTTTCTCTCCGCGATATCATCCAAACATCCACTGTCATCTCGAAGAATGCGCAGACAACGGCCATTGCTGAGCCCGCAACTAACACGATGAACACGCCACCAACATTCGCTAGTACTAAGGGCTGCGCATCACCACTACTTGCATCGTCATCCTATGAGGAAATAATCAATTATTACATATACCCCAAATATAGAACCTTTCGAGAATACAACCTTAAACATTGGATGCAAGAATAATTTTAAAAATTGCTGGTCATCCATTGTTTTAAATTCAATTACAATTCAATTATATGTATAGAGACTACAGTCGACTCCGTTAAATTGACTTGAGGGACTCTTAAAATATTACGAATTGTGAAATGTTTGAAATATCAAATGGTTTGAAATTTTTGAGACTAAAAACATTAAATCTTGGAATCATTGACTGCTGGTATACAATTATTATTATTTTCTTAATTAACGAGAGTTGACTATATTAAAAATATATATTAATTTCGATTAATGAAATTCGATGTCTAATATTGTTATATAAAGATTTAACTATGTCTGATTAAAAAATTCCATTATAAAATTCGCTTTACGTGTTGTACCTTAATAATTTGCCACGTTTTATTGAGTTAAACACCTTAAAGTACGTAACAAGATACGGAGAGATGACTCGAGAGGTGTAATCAATAAACTATGTCGCCTGAGTCTATATTTTCTTCAGCCTAAAAATAATTTCTACGAGTCACTCTGCTTGATTTGATTTATGAGAATTTATTTTATAAATAACAACCGAATTATATTATTAACTGCCTTCGTCATTCAGTAAAGAATAAATAAATATTTTTAGTTCTAGGTTAAATCTATTAAATATAAAAAAACGCTGTACGTAAGAAGAGCTATTCTTACGTAATGATTAAGACAAGAAAAGAAAGTAAGTTGCTCAGGGAAAATCGCCGGGAATTAATGCTTTATCGTATTAACTTACTGAACAAGCACCTCCCCCTCTCTTTTCCTTCCACCACTTGTTTTTCATTCTAGTAATAGTACCTTGTTCTTGCATTTGCAATATCGACTCGCTCATTGGTTGTCGATATTTTGAATCTAAAGGAAATACAGCTTAAAATAATTATACTGTTTGATTGAATGTTACGCAAAATCTTTCAAGTATTTATTCAGGTAGGAAGAATAACTATCTATTAATTATGGTGAATATAATAATTAATATTTATTCATAACCGGTGGAACAATTTGTTTTGTTTGTCCAAATCAAAATTATTTAAGATCGTTGCAATTAGTAGAGTTATCCTAGAGACATGAAAAACTTTACTTTTCTTCATAGCAATGCCGTATCCCTTGCTATCCAGTAAGCCTCCGACCTGGGCAACATCACAATTTCGTTCCACCATGTACTCAATAGATGTTGATTCCATCAAAAACGCATAGTTTTTATTCTCATCTTTAACCCTGAGAATACCGTATTTTATTAATATATATACATATATAAATTAATTTCTAAGCTTACTGCGATTACGCTAACATTTACAGGCCAACATTTGGAGCTGGACGCAAGAAAAATATCAGTAAGAACATTTTATTGTATGGAAAATTAATTTACACTTACGGTATTTATCTAGTCTTTTACATAAAAAAATGTCTTTCTCGATGGGATCTTGCTAACGCTGTTGTTGCAATACCCGACTTGAGATTAAGACTATTATTACATCGGTTCCATAGAATTTACGTAATTATAAGGGTGTAAAGCAAAAAATAAATATTTTATGTTTACAAATTATTTTAAACATAATTGTATTATATAAGATGTAAATACCACTCTAATCCAATATCATTTGTTTGAGTCATATAGTCAGGGTGATCATCCATGTATTTATACATTTTCTGATACAATAAATTATCCGATTCCTGAAATTTTATAAATACCTCTATTGAAATACCATAAAACTAAAAAACAGATACAAATAACACAAAATAGGTCTCATTTTATCTTGATTCACAACGTAGTGTATAATATAAATAACAGAGGGCGTAATAGCCAACTTAAATTTCATCACCATCATCTCAGCCGCAAGACGTCCACTGCTGGACATAGGCCTTCCTTTTGAACCAATATTATAATATATTTAATTATATAAAATTAATTAACGCATAGATATTATTAATAAACTTTTATATCAATACTTAAATTATTTCTTTCAAAAATAACTTCTTACTAGATTTCATTAATTATTGTTTATTTGTATTGTGTATGTGTTGTCACTAACTAACTACACACTACAAGGTACGGTAACAGATGTGAACAAAGTTATAATGTTTAATGTAAATTTAAAAAGTTATTTGAAAAAGCAAATACCTTAAAGAATGTAAAAGTGGCTCCATTAGCTTTCGCCCCATATTTGATATTATATGGATTACTAGCTAAATCCTGTATACTTTTTATAGCATAAAATTTCGATTCCACTGTGAGGAAAGCAGCTAAGTTGGCTGTATATGATGATACCATAATTAAAGTAAAAAACCACCACATACTGCCAGCCATACGAGTTGATACTGCTCTGAGAAGACATGTCAGATCGTTAATCACATAAATAAAATTACTTTCTGTAAACTAGTTGGGTTTTGTCAGCGTATATTCGAAGCACAGTCAAACCCAAAGTGAGAACTGGATAATTGACAAAACTCTGTAAGTGAGAGTAACAGCCAGGACCAGTCATTTTGAGATCCCAAAACCTCTACTAGCGAGAAACAGAAACTTTTGTAAAAGTCATTTTTCCCTCTTGGACCTCCATGCCGCGGATTTTCCTTCAACACTTTGACAGCTTTCTTCAATTCTCGACGTTCAGCTAGGGCGTGGCCGTGGCTTTTTTACGGTTGGACCTGTTGTAAGGAACTTCTGCATCCATGTTCTTATTTAATTTGACACTGTGTCCGTCCGTTAATAGTCGAATATCACATCGTGTGCAAAGTTTTGTCCGGGAAATAGTACAGGAGTCGTTACTCTTAAAGTACGCCTTTACTGCGAACGCCCGTTGTTCACCTGTCCACTGCGACATCGTGATTAAGCAATCAGCACGTGTACCGCGTCGAACGCTGCCCCTTTCCCGCGCTCTCGAACAATCGTTTTAAAAATATTTAAGGTTCAAGTTGTAAGTTTATTTGGGACACCTGTAGCTACATTATCGAGAAACTCGGGTTAGTAGTAACCCTGGATAAGCGATATCCAGGATTGTAATTGTTTGTAATCCTATATATTTTATTATTATAATTTCAAAAATACAAAGAGAAGGAGATAAATGTATGACGTGACGGTGAGTTTATGTGTATACTCTGATTATTGTATAAATTCAATTCTACATTCATTAAATGGATACAAACATGTGAGTTTTGAAGTAAGGCGAGATATGTAAAGGCGCTGTTACGTTATACTTTTAAAGTGAATATTAAAATCACACAGTATTACACAGTAATACTTACATTGGCGCTATTTCAGAGCCCTGAGTCAAAACACTGCCTAACGTAAACCAAAAGGAATTAGCCAAGGTAAACTGATTATCCAAAGTTTCAGGTTCAGCAATACAAGGATATGGATTCTGCCATTCCTCAGGCGCAAATCTGCCAAGGATGAACAGCAGTACTGATACTCCTACATAGGCTCCAGCGAGGTAACCCCAGACCTAAAATTATTTAAATTAATTTATAGAAACATTATTTTAGTAATAAATTATTACAATCTGAAACTCAATGCCCATTGAGCCAGAATCTTAATTCACGGAAAACAAAGAGACTCCTCGTAGTCATTATTTTTTCAGTTAGATTAAAATACAAATTCAAAAAAAAATTACCGCATATGAGAATGGAGAAATGAATGAGAAGAGATCGGGTGGTTCTTTGGTTGGTTTTTTATATAAAATTGTAATTCCTAGATTCATAAACGGACTTGTAAAATCAACAGCTTTCTGACGCTGGGATGTGATTGTTAAATCAGTAATTGCAAAGTCAGCTGTCTGTAAATAAGAAATGTACAATAAACTTGAAAAATACACAATTTTACGATTATATATATGGATTACAATACATTATGACAAGCATATCTTTAAAAGAGTGATAGTTACTCCATCTATAATTCTCGCCATCATTCCACTCCATTTTCCTGTTTCTTTATTCAATGATCCATAGACTCCGTCTTCTTGAATTTCAAATGTGAAATTAAACTCATTCATTTTAGATAACTCCTCTATAATCTCTATACCAAAGCCTTCATATCGGTCGTTTCCTTCAAGCTTCATTGATGATTCCTTAAGCATACCATATGGCGCACTCTGTAAGATTTATTATGCCTAATAATAATTTATCGCAACTTATTAGTAAGTTATCGCTTAAGTATATAGCGACAAGATAATCAGTCCTTTAAGTTAAGTCGAGATTTAGAAGGAAGTCTCTGTAAATTAAGCTAATCAAGATTCTATCTTCCAGTCAAGAATTCTGAAGAATAAATATATGTTGCATCCGAATCATTTTACATCGCGATATAAGTAATGACGATGTCATGAACACCGGCGCAGCCCCTAAAGCCATTTTCGGGCCGCCAGCACCTCTAGTGGCATTCGATGGAGTTGGTACCCGCACGCGATGAAACCTGTAAGCGGAGACAGTCAGTCTTCGTTCAGCAAGAATCGCGCGCGGTTTATTCTAAACAAGACTTGTATCCGACCGTGCATGACCTATGCTAGCGTAGCGTTCGCACACACCACCCCCAAAAGTATAGCACGACTGCAGGGCGGTTCATGCGAATCGCGACCGGTGCGCCCATTACGAACATAATGTCGACCTCCATTTCGATCTGGAACTCTTAAAATTATCCCAATGGATGAAGCCGGCAAGTGAGCGCTACGTCACTAGCGCCGCTAATCCCCCCAACCCACCGGTACGCGACTGCTCCAGCTATCTTACTTCCCCGACCACAATCTACAGATAGACCCAGACATAGACTACTCGATCTAGATGATTGAATCACACTAGAGAACAATGAGCTGATAGCCACCCGAGAGAATAAAAACAAAAATTCAGATGGTACGGTTCTGTGTAGGGACCGTGGACACAAACGTCTCCGCCGGGACCGAAGGCGAGGTCCTAACTTGGTAGCTAGACTCACCCCGGTGAGCTGACCACCCGCTCAGACGCAGACCTGCCGCTCGATCCAAGCCGAAGCCCGTGTCTCACAAGAGGCGCCCTTGCGCTAGTCGCGGCCAAATATAATTCTCGGTGAGCCTACAGCTCGCCCCAATGATCAAGTTAAGCTGGTTGTATAGCTAACAGCGAGTAGCCATTCCTAAAAAACAGAAAACCGCGCGCGTTCGATACCAAACCTTCTCGCGATCCGTATTGTGCTATACCTACTGGACAATATACCCGAGTGCAACTGGTATTCTTACCACCATCCACCGATGGCGCCCATCGTGTAATGAGATCAACAGATGATGATGATGGAGGCTCTTCTCCGATATATATATAATTTTTAATCAAACTACGTAATATTTGTTTAACCACATAATTTAAAATATATTTTACAAACCAGAGCAGTAAGTACAAGAAAATGTTTTCCTTTCATTGAATCAGAGCCTTTTTCTTCAACAGCAGATATTATTTTCCTCTTCTCTGTATAACCGTCTTCCAAAGACCAGGTCCCTACCTAGAAATTTCTTTAAAATAGTTTATAGAAAACAAAATTATAAATATACACGTGCAACCTACAAGTAATTAAAACGTGCTTACCTTTTCAAAACCATGCGTCATAACTTCAAGAATATCTACTTCAAAGTCTGAACGAAATCCATCTTCATCGAATTTAATGACTCCAGTAAGGCCAACTATTTCTACCTGTGGTAATGGAATTTAAACCTTTTGGATAAATATGTAAGATAATTTTTCTTTTTATCTATTGAAATGATATAATACTTACAGTTCTTATGAAATTAATTATACTAGATCCAAAACTCCAAGCCTCACCAGCTTCACAGCTAACATTTCCACCTTCATCTAATGACATTGCATTAATTGCTGATGTGTATAATATAACTGCGTCGTACAGTAAAGCTAAGTTAAGGTTTAAGGTTTCTCCTTCAAGTGCAGTTTGTTTCTTTCCAAGCGTCATTTCTTGAACATTTTCATTTAACGCAGTTATAAAATTTTGTATCTCTTGCGTTTCGGGATCAAAGAATCGGATACCTGTAAGTTTAATGATTTTGCTATGTTTCACTCTTATATTACTCTTACTTTATCATTTTCGATACTTGAATTCACTTTGCGCCACCCCGAAATGGTTCATACAGTTATAGAAGCAACTGTTCTTATGTTCACTGAGAAGTTTTGTGTACCTGTGATATTGGCTCCTCCGTGCTTATACGGATCAATATCGAGAGTTTGAAAATCAGGATCCATAATAATATAGCTATGTTCATCTGACATTATACCAACTTGTTGAGCTTGCTCCAAAAACATTGGTAAGTTCTTCGTACTACATAAAACGACATAGTTAAGACAACCAGAAGACTTTATAGATTTAAGTTGGGTCCTAAAAATACTTTAAATTAAATTTCTATGTTCTGTAACATAGTTAACATAAGATGTATATCAAGGTTAAACCACCGAAAGTCATCACCAGAAGGAAGTTGCACCACTTTAATAAGAATATGCTCGTTCGCATTTAAGTCTTCAATATTGAGGATATTGTCAACAAATGGCAAAAGTTCAGCCCCATCATATACTACAGTGAAGTCCGTCCAGCCTTTTGCTTCAATAATACTTGCAAATGCCTGAAATTTCCAAAAAGCAATTTAAAAATTACTTACACAATTTAAACATTTTCTTCACACTTAGGAAAATTTCACGCCAAAATAAAAGGTTTTCGCCGATATAAAATCAAAAAGAAACAGTTTAAATATAAATCGTTCTGGTAGCGATGACTCGCTAGAATATTTTTCTAATTAAAATAATGCAAATATAATGTACGTAAAGCCCTTCCCTTTCAAATAATAATAACCTGTGAATACGCTATGTGATGTGGATACAAATTAACTGCCGACCAATTTCTGTTCTGTGTTGTAACAGGCTCGGTCAAAATCTGTGGTATCTCGAGGTAATCTGCAATGACCTGTACATGATGCAGAGTGGCCTGGCTTGTCGGTCCAAATACTCCTAATACGTTGCTCTGTAATAATAAAAAACTATTATAAATACAATTATAAAGCTCTAATATATTATTTACCTACACTACAATAATCATTTCACTTTCTTAAACTGTTTCAACGAAATAAGGAAACAAAGACAATAAAAATAGCTTTGTAGAACAAATTCTTATTACAAAAATCAGATATTATAAGCATTTCATAATCAGGTCATTACAAAGGAACTTCGTTTGCTTAAATCAGATAGAAGGAAGTGTGAGAATTTATTCAAAAATTATAATTAAAATTTTTAAGTTTAAAGTAACTAAATATTTAATCAAATCATCATACTTTTAAAAGTGTGCATATTGCGTTTTCTGCTTCTATAAGATCATCTGGTGAAGTTTTTATGATATTTTTTACATATGAGTTTGTTTCATCCTTCGATGCATCAGCGATTCCCAAATCAAATACTGCTTCCAGAAGAAAATTTCCATCATCGAAAATCGCACCTATGAAATAAATTTATAGATTCTGTAGCCTACATTATGAAAATTGTTAATAATTTAAGTCAGTAGTATCGTGTAAAACCTGATTAAAAATGATAATCGAGTGTAACATTTATTATATATTTTATAATTTAAATTAGAATAAACACTGCTATTTTGACAGGGTTGAAGGTATTACAGGTCTGAAGTTACTTCTACGGCGGTTATTGTATTTCATTTATTTATTGTATTTTTGAGGTTATAGTACGGTTTGCATATCAATCTTATAAAAATGTTTAGATAATTAAAAGTACCTAATATTATATATAATATCTTAACGATGTTAAGAATTTTTTGATTAATTTTTATTTAGTAAACCTGCCACACAAGCCAATGGGTGTTTAGAATCATCACTTACCCAATGTTCGTTCCGCCTTGACATTATAAACAATTACAATAATCCATAAATTAATAATTAACATTGGATTGGATTCGTTTCCAAAATCACAGACACGTTTGCGTAACGGGAACGCATAACTAATTTTATTGAATCAAGAGCGAGAAATGCATGGGACTATTATTTTTGGATCTTCAGTATTGTGCAGTCATTTAATTATGTCGCATGTCGTACTGGCTGGCGCTATTTGGCCTCAGCTTCGAACAGTCACAATACACGAAAATTAGTTACGTACATTCTACTATGCATTCCAAAGTTCACGAAAATGTGCGTTACTAGCTTTTTTAAAAGAAGACTGGCTGGTTTTTGTTTGATCGTTCCTGACCTACATAATATAATTTTTAAAAACGCCTCCAGGCTATATTAAATAAGTTATATACAGCGTTTATTTGTTTAATAACCGTTACCTTGAATTAACCTTTTGCTTTCTAAATTTAGCGCCATCTTGAATACGTTTATTGAATTGGAAAGGAAACTTGACGTCGTACACTGCAAGACAATGGAAGATTTCTGTGAAAAAATTTCGTTTTCATTAATTTGTTAAAGATGACGTTCATTGAATTCTCGTTTTAAATTTATTAAAATATGTCAAAATACGATATAATTAAAGATATAATAAAATCAAAAAGTTAATTTAAATTAACATGCTTGTTGAAATAAGTATAATACCGTACCGACCTAGTATAAGTACCTTAAAAATATAAAAAATAATTATTGTTTAAGTTTGACACAAATATTTTGGCCGTTTTCGAGTATCATCATTAAGAAATTGTCGCTGCTAAAGTTTAATACCGATTTTGCTGTTTTAATGTTTTTCCATTTGGACTTATTGACAATAATCGAATGATACTTTAGAATAACAATCCTAAGTATATTTAAGAATCACAACGCTTAAAAAACCGTTGGTTTAGGTACGCAACCCAAAATACTGGCTATAATTTTATTGTATCGCTATATAGGCTGAAAAGAACAGCTTTCGGGTCACCTAGCTCTCATCTAAACGCAACAATCTTGATTTTCATATTTCCGTTAAATCTTGCTAATGTTTTGCCGAGAAATATTTGAAACGAGACTAGCAGTTCAGAAAAGTCGTAAATTGCTTATGTAACATGTAATGCTACCATTCTTTGTATCGTATTGTAAAAGTAGGAAAATAATAAATGTTTGGTTATATGTTTCGCCGTACAGCATAAAAAATAAGCAGAAATAAATCTTTAAAACATGCAAACGGGCGATTTTGCTGAACCATGTGAAGTTAGTACAAACGCAGGTGTGCTCTATAAATAAACCTATCGTGAGAACTAAAATTACTCAATGTTATTAGCACAGCAGATTTAGCTGCCACCTTCAGAAATTAGAACTCGACGTGCTAATTTCCTTTCGACGTAATTACTTCCTTTAATTAAATTCCTGATTTTAATTTTGCCTTCCTTGCTTTTGATTAAAGGTGATTCATTTGTATCAATGTACAATGGTAGACTGCGATGAACTTCTGGATTGTTTTATAAGTCGTAGTAAAATATTATGCGTTCAGGTTTTATTAAGAACCTAATGTCAAAGTTTCTGATAAATAATATTATAACTTATTTTTCAATTTATTTTAAGTAATTTATTATTTAGTTCTATAGAGATTAGAAAAATCTATATTTATAATTGTTATTAAACACAATCTGTAAAGATTGTTCAGTTGTGATTAAATATCTAACTGGATTAGTTGTCAACATACATAAAGCACATCAATGTACCGTACAATTAATAAACCATATAGATATTACTGTATATATAAATTCATCATAAGCAGTTTTCGAATAAATCATACAATAGTGCCTGGAGGCGCAAGGCAAAGAGCGTTGCCACATGCTACCTTAGTTTACATACGAATCTCTTAGGGACGATCG
This sequence comes from Delias pasithoe, assembly GCA_010014985.3. NCBI lineage: Eukaryota > Metazoa > Arthropoda > Insecta > Lepidoptera > Pieridae > Delias > Delias pasithoe. The sequence goes on from JAAAKR030199178.1 coordinate 10,457, forward strand.
TTTGAACCGAATGTATCAGATGTTTTACATAAACTTACGAAATTTCATATATTATGCTGTGTAGTTTCTTTCTTTTGATCTTTAGATTTTATTGTTTCGTAGCCAATAAAAAATATATTTGTACTTTCCCTTTTCCGCCTCACTCACAACAAAATTGGATATTGAGTTGTTATATGTATTAATCCTTGATAGCATTATTCGCAGAGACTTTTTTGTTTTGGTATTTGCAATATGTTCATTAAAAATATATATTTAATTTTTTTTTATTATTCAAGTATTAAGAAAACGACAAAAAATATTAAAGTAATAACAAGACTACTAATTTAATTAAACAAAAGATTGTTGTTTTCGAATCTAAAATAAAACCCTTCGACACTATTTAAGAAATTCTTAGTATTTTTCTGTGTATGTATGTTATTGAATATGTGTCCATACATATTGCTGAAATACGTCAGTTTTAATAAGAGGCTCGTTAAAAATGACTTTTTTTTATTATTTATTAAGGTAAAATACCTACATGTTAATAAGATCTGATATTTTGCGTCATAATTGAATAGCTTCTAGTATTTCGACGTGTTGTATTAGAAATGAGCGAATAAGACAAGTACAGATGGCTAAACACCTAATTATTTATTCAATTTAATCTTGCTTGGGGCCTAGGTTTACGTTTTCACCCACATTCATTGTTAATGTTTCACAATTCCAACTTGACGGATATCTGCGGCGCTTTTGATTCCCACTCTAATTCCATTAAATAACTCGAATCGATAGATTTATTGCTAGAGACATACGATTCTTTTATATCTTTTAATGATTTGTTAAATGGTATTGTATTTTGGTAAAGTTACAGTACAGTACTGTCTTACGATACAGTTGTTATTTCTTGTTGAACTATTATGTGCATCTAGGAGACTAAAATTTTTACTAAGTTCTTTAATAACTTTTATAAAGAAATGGTATATGAATATACTTTTACCAAATGATATACTATATCTTTAGAAATTGGCATCGTTACACAGGATAATTAGAAACGAATAATTGACATTGAATTCCTAATTAAAGATCGATTTTGGGCTTATTTGCCAGTCTCTTTACCTTGCAGTTTTCTAAAAGCAATTTGCTTATCTCGATTAACATCAAAGTCGTTTTTGATAGACAACTGATGCTGCTTCTAGTGATTAT
>JAAAKR030200357.1:0-11602 GCA_010014985.3 Delias pasithoe
GGGACTTTCCTTATCACGAATAGTAGGTAACCCTTCCAATATATGTACATTTTCATTACACTTCCTAAAATATATAAAATAATACTGGCCTGATCAAAGCATAAACTGATAAAGTTTAAAAACTCAATTTTATTATTAAGTAGTAGTTAGTTACACGTGAAACAAGATTGCCTGCATCGTTGTAAAAATATTAGGTATTGACATATAATATTCGCATTTTGTCCCTTATATTAAATACCCTCAAATTTTCTTCAAAAAGAAATAAATGAATTATGTTTTTGAAAACACAAATAGACATAAAAATCAGAAATAGGCAGGCAAACAAAAGACGAGATATTCGACTTCATACAATATAATTTTTGGTTCAAAAAAATAGCGCTAAAATAAATCTTTGTTTGCAGAGCAAATAATAATATTTTTTGTTTTGTTATTTATAAGATATAATTTCGTTTTATTTTTACCTTTATTAATAGTAAAGTTGTATCATCTTTCCTTCTTTGGCGTCGTCCATGAACAGACGTTAGAATGCATAACAAACATATTTAAATAAAACTTTAACCCTTAATTTACAAATATATGACTAATTTGATTGTAAAAATGTGTCTGTTTTATTAAACTAGGGCACACCCTACAGAGTTGAGCTGTGAAAAAAGCTTACTTTCGAAAATGTCAACGATTTATTTAAAAATTGAACTGAACAATAAAAACAACACAATATTTTCGTTTCATATTTAAAACGCTGTAAACATTGTTTTGCTTCGGTTGAATAATTTTAACGAAGTGAAAATGCTGAATTGTTATATCAACATAAGTCGAGCTTAATTCTGAATGTTCATATCATTGGCACATTTTATTTAAAAGACTTTGTTCACGTAGGTCTCAACAAAAGCCTATTTCATTTCAAACAAACGTCCAGCGAGAGAATTTTTTAAACATATTTAAAGTTTTATTTACTAACATAATTATTACTAATATTAATAATTAAAATTAAATTTATCTTTAATATTATTACGTAAACATATAAAAGGCAGTATACATTCCCAGGTAAAGTGGTATTTATTATTAATTACATTTAAATATTATATAAGGATAAACTTAATAAATAGGCCATATGTTAGTAAGTTGAAAAGTTCTTTTGTAGACTGATATTCCAAGGTCATAAAATTAATCTCTAGGATAGAGAGAATAAATACATTCATATTTATCATTCTATAATAGTAAGGAAATTAACCTGCGCCAACTTCGGAAATTTTAAATTTAAAATGAAATCATAAAATATGAAAACAACATAGTAATAAAAGATTAAAACGTTTCTGTCCGCTGTAATATAAATCAATTATATGACACGATAAATCTAAGCCATCTGAATAACGAACAAATTGAAGTAAAAAAGATCACGCAATATGATCATTTTCCTCAAATTACTCAAAACCATTTGCTGTTTCCATGGCTTTGCGTATGTACGTAGAGATGCAGGTTCAATATTTGATTAAAAAAACATTGCTATATTCTGACAAATTAAAATTAAGTTTTTAAATATTCCAAAGTGTTATTTACCCAAAAAGACTTCATTATCCAAAATATCTACTGATAATTATTATTGTTTATGTATGAAGATAACAAGCAGCTAATTTTCGTTATTTTTAAAGATTAATTATATTTAATAACATTAATTTTAGCAAACATTGGCTAAAATTGAAATTATAACGGTACCGTGATGAAATTATCAATGCACGGATTTCAAAGGGTTTCTAACTCAATTACAAGTTGCCAAATTCGCCTTCAAGTTTTATTTGATTTGTCGTTTGATGTGCATTTGCATCTCGATTCAGGTTACTTAATTAGTAATACACTACTAAGAAACTACTATACATTTACGTGCTTGATTTGACTACTAGGGTTATTAGTAGTCTTTAATAATTCTGCTACTGATGTAGTACACGTGTATGCTATATAAAAATATGCAATCATTATAATATAAACTTATAAAATAATAGCGTTATGTAATTCACATTTATAAATTTATTTATACTTATTAATACTTCATTTTAGCTTTCACGTAGATGTGGTCACAGACTCCGAGGGATCCGTGCAGTTAAGTTTTATAACAGCCCTTTAATTTTAGGAAGATAGGTACTGTTTTCATGTTGTGGCAGTGATTGGATTGGACCGCGTGTCGCATTGGTGAGGCGAGGCTTTGCGCAGTTTGTAAATATTTCAGTGAAAGAGAAAAAAGAAAAATATAACTATATGTAAGTAAAACATAATTCTTCTTTAATTTAGACAATTGGCTCGTAATGAAGATGAATTTGTGAGAGGTCAAGTCTGACATGGAGATGTTGTTAAAAATGTAGGTAGATAAAATTATTAAGATATATCTTTGTAAGAATTGTTAATTTAAGTAATATACTCTTAAATGTTGTTTTTCTGTTTTGGGTGAGTTCAGTTGTGTAATATTTTTTATTATTTTCTTGTTTAATTACAATCTCAAATTACATCTTAAGACTGTACTGTCTTATAAAACAACATTTCTTGTTAAAATAAAATTGAGAAACTACAATTTAAATTTGTGGTACTGCGTTCATCGAATAAAAAAAAATCATATTAATAACATCTATTAAAACGCCAGATGGCAAGAGTTTTGAGATGCTAGATGAATTGAAATCTGCAAGAAACACACGGCTATTCTTTCTTCAGATGTTTTCACGAAGATAGAAATTCCCTATAAAAGTGACACCAACAGACACCTGAATAAGATAGTGATACCTCAAACTTAACCATTTCTATTGATGGATGAGCTGATGGTTAAAACAAGAAACTCAGTATATTTTACGACATTAGACATCAACTCAGCCTTGTGGTCGATTCCGCACAAGTTTACCTTTTGGGCTAAAGACATCACCAGCAATGTTTAGAGAATATTAAACATTTTACGAAAGTGTAAGCTAAATGATTTCGCAGTGAACCTTAGAGATGATATCTTAACGTTTTCGAAAACTTTGTTAAATCTAACACAATTGTTAAAGGCGTTAAAGTTTCAGACTAAAATGTATAAAATGCACATTTGCTTCAGATTCAGTGAAATATCTCGGTCATATACAAAGATAAGGCAACAAAGTCGTTAGACGAAATATTTTAATACAATATTCAAAACTTATATAAATACAGAAAATCTTGTTGATAAATTATTTAAATATATAATTTTTAATTAAACTCTATTACTTAGAATAAACTATTAAATTATTCATGAAATACGTATTTGCACATAATTATATTTTCTTTAAAATTAAACTGAATTAAAATAAATTGCTTCGACGATTCGTTTCTGTGAAATACAAATTTTATTGAAAACGTTCAGAGAAATAGATTGAAAATGGCACCTTCAAACAGTCGTTTTAAAAAAGAGCACTTGTAATTCACAATAAGTTGAGTCTTTCAAAAAAGTAAGAATAGGTGGAGTTATTTTTAATTTATTTAATATACAGGATTTATTTATTATAGAATACACGGTTTATTCTATAATCTATAGCTAAAAATGACATTATCAAATATACAATAATCCTATAATTATCGTATAGGTGCTTACGATAAACTTCCGAATGTATTGAATCGATATTTACGTTTTTTAAATGTTTTGTAATGGCGATACTAAGATAGATTTATTTTTTAGTTTATCTAAGCAATTGAATCAGTTTATTAATAACAAAACCTGCAATGTTCAAGAATTACCATTGTTTATCCCATAGCTGTGTGTTGATGACACACATATCACAACTTTGTAAATATTGTTGAAGGTGGCGCACCAAGTAGGCTATTTGCAGGGTACATTATTACCTTTATCTTACTTTGTTGTCGGATAGATGACAACGGAGGATGCGGCTCACCTCTGTGGTAACTAACAGCTTAGATTATGTTTCCGGTTTATTACCCTGCTGTAGCGATATATTTTCACGGGCCACCGATACCATTCACTCATTCAGCGAAATACAGTAGATACATGTATTGTTTTATTTTTATTTTCTGTTTGTCCTAGTATCAACTCGCATGAATAAGAATAAGACAATATTAAGACCCCCGATCGGCCACTGCCAAGCTGCTCCAAAAACCGAATAAATTAATAAATAATTATTCGGACCAGATTTTCATGATATGTTTATAAAACCACATAGCCATGATCTCTTAAAAGAGTTTGTCATTTTTATTACCGCTATCAAATATCATTTTATATATGCATAGAATATATAGTACGTACAATAGAAATGGTTTTATTTACCAATTTTTAATATTAAAATTAGGAAAAAGTTATTTATTAACGAATTTTTCTATACCTATTAGAAATCTATCAACATCATTCTTTCATTAACAGGTAACAAAATAAAATGATTTCTTGTAAATCACAAGAAGATCAGGTGATATTCCTCTATTAATTTTATTATTTTCTCTCGTTACCTCATTAAAAAGGTCCTTAGAAGCGTGGGAATAAGGTCATTAAAATGTTTACTTGGCAATAACATTACTTCTAACGTTCAAAGATTTGAGTCTGCCCTATGTTTCTATTATATTTGTTTATATTATAGTATTTGGTTTTGTTATTACAAAGCTGTTTCTAAGATGAAAATACCGTTGGGTTCTTTTAGTCATACAATAAGAATACGAGATAGGAAATTCCGAGTAACGTTTAAATACGAACCGTCGCCCACGTACACCCATTGGTACATATAAACTGTCAGAGAGGTTTTATTTGAAATTTACATAGTATACGAATTTAAAAGGATGTATTAGTTTAAGAATCAAACAGAAAATTTGGTGGAAACGTATGTACGGATTAGTGCTACTTTCCATATTTAAAATGTATATTTTATATAATATGCACTTGATCAAGGTCAAAGTTAATGACCTACAGAAGTAACCAATGCCTCTCAATTGGATTTTAAATTAATTAAAAGTAAACTTTTAAATATACTTTACATGATAAAATAAAGAGACGTATTATATCAGACTGAAATGGTTTCAAAAATGTAGTGATTTATTTATGAAAACACAATACATTGAAAAACATACTAACATACTAAATGTTATTTTATTCTCCTCAAATAATTCTATGATATAATAAAGATATGATTATTATAATAAACAATATCTTAATTTGTTAATAAATTATTAAATTATTACAACTTTGCATCTTATATTTTAGTCAAATAATATAAATTCCTTTCAGCTGGAGTAGACTAAATCCAATTAACAATACGAAGGGATTAAATAATGAAATATTAAGCAAACAAAGTTTATTATGTATGAACAAACATACCCCTATACATACATACTATGTCCCAGACTGTGTTTGGAAGTTAACGAATAAGACTTTATTAAGAACATACGTTGTACATTCTACACCCATCAGATGTTTTCAATATTATATAAAAGGTACAACATGCGGGAGGTAAAAATAACAATTGCATATTCACCCTTAAAATTTATTTCTGAAAACAATGTCTTAATTATTATATAGCGCTCAGCGTGCATTCAAATTTATTAAATACTATTGCTATCAGAAGTGGAGTCTTATTTAAAAAAATACATACATAATTACAAAACTGATTTTATACGAAATTATACTAAATTTCTAATTATAGTACTCGTAAATCATTATTAAACTTATTACAATATAAAATATATTAAAAACGTAAAAGGCAAAATCGATAGGTTTGCTATTTTAGTTTTTGTCCATTTGTCATTCATCACCCACTTGTCATTACGTGTCTTTAGGTGATGACCTAACAATAGAGTAAATATATTATATACTAAAACTTGGGAAAAATTAGTAAATCCGTTTCGGAGGAGTAAGCTAAGTAACTAACATTGTGACACGTGAATTATATATATAGATATTAAGATTATCTTAAATGGTTGATAGGAGGAATATAAATACGTCAATTAAGATATGGCGAAATAAATTAAATTAAAATAATCAAACTAAATTATTTTAGTTAACATTTTTCAATTAATAATTGTTTATTTTTTAATTAAAATATTTTAATTTTAGATCCAGGTGAGTGTTCTTGCAATACAATTTTCAGGTAATGCAGTAGCCCTAGAATATTATATGTAAAGTGTACTCTTTTTATGTGATATAAAACACGTTATAACTTATAATACGTATGTTCATTATAACTGGACGTTGAATCAAACTATTATAAAAAACTGAATGTTAACATGGATATCAGATCTTATTTAAAACTGTCGTGTTTAATTTAATTATGAATAATTTGACAACTTTAAAGACTTTTTAAGATTATCAGATTCTTAATAAATTTTTGTACTTTATTACATTATTATGGATTTAAAAAAAACCGTTATTTATTTAATTTGAAGTAATATTCAACAACATAGTTTATAAGACGTTGACAGATAAAACATGGACACCCCTAGATGTTGCAGAGCCACGGGTGCGTTGCTGGCCTTTAAGGGATAGATACGCTCTTTTTTGGCGGTCCCCAAGTCGCACTGGCTTGGAAATACCTCTGCTGGTAGCTGGTACCATAGAGTGGTGGTGCGCGGCAAAAAATGCCTTAAAAATCGCTCAGTAGTGAAACGACAAACATCGAGGTGATACGGATGAAACACTGTATTCTGCCTCGATGTTCGATGATGAAATTCGGCAATTATGTTTGTTACAATATTCCTTTTTGTATATACATTTCTTTATCAAATATTTAATGCGACACCAGAGTTATGTGTTTCTTAGTTTTAAAAATTATCAAAATTTAACACATATTTAATATTGTGTCGAAAATGTGGGTAACCTATTTAACAAAAAAAATCAATGTATATTTCTTTCAATCTTTTAAAAGATCTTCTCAAGCACTATATACTATGAGAAATAAATATGGCCCATATATTTTTAAAATACACAAGTTGGTACCGACTAGATAGACGGTTTTAACCAGTTAAAGCGATTAATATTAAACTCAGTTTAAAATGTTTTGGTAATGAATTTTAATACTTTTAAGATTCATAACTAAACCTAACTTTTAATAAAGACATTTAATATTACGCGTTATAATTTTTTTATATCGACTCCGATAGGAAGCAGATTTTTTCTTAAAGGCTTACGAAGATTTTGATATATTTTGAATCAATAAGCGAAAACATTCAAGAAAAACATATTTCACTAAATTTGATTCAATCTCTAAAATACTTGACATTTTTCTTAAGTACGGTCCTGAAGAATGAAATTTTATATACATTCACGAAAATTCTAACGTTTGAGTTTCAGTTTCATCGGGACTCGTTAAAGGGAGTCACTCTGATTACCTTTCAGGTACTTTTAGGATTTCATTTCAAAAAGGTAAAAAGCTTTTTACCCGTCACGTGTGGCCTATTTCAATATGGCATTTGATGTTTTGAATTATTTTATGTTGCTATAACATTTGTTTTGTCCTTAAACGCTACATATTCTCCGGAAAGACATGGTACATGCTATTGTTCTTTGATCGTTTTAATATGACGTTCGCATAAAATTCTTTCTATAACGCCTGAAATACGCTGTTAATTGTACTAAAACCTATTTCAAGCGACTGCAAAGGACAATTTTGGTGTATTTTTAATAGATATACATAATACAAAACTGCTTTTGAAATATTTTTTTGTTATAAGTTTATTTTTGTAGTCGAAAAAAAAATGTAAATATAAAAATATATTAAATGTAAATAATAGATCAACTTGATCAGACAACAGATTGAGTTTCAAACAAATTAATGCAATTGAAAAACTATAAAATAATATAGACAAATGAAATAGTTATGTTTAACAATATTGTTTGGGTATAATACTTAACCATTCAGCATTGATTATTAAAAATACTCTGTGGACTGGTTATTTATATATTTTAGGTTATTTTTAAGTGTTTTATAAACAAATTTGAATAGAAGTTCTTATCCGTAGCTCAATTGGATCAATTATTGTTTATTCCTAATTGTTTATTCTACTACTTGAACTCTCACGTCGTTTATTACTTAAAATTTTTTAATAATGATATCATTCAAAATCACTTACATTACTGTTTTTTATGTGACTATAAAACTTCCAAACCTCGTTTAAGTCGTAAAAAAATTCTATTGCACCCGCGGGTCTGAATTGTATCGCTGAGTTTAACAATAAATAAGTTTGGAACTAATAAAATGAATCATTTCTCTCAACACCGGGCCGTGTTGGGAACAATGTTACAGGCTTTTTCCTAAATTGCCGTCTAATTTATATCGTACACTTGTTTATTGAGTACGAAATTCAAACTTTAATCATAAAAATTCGGCACCACATCAACCCATAATCCGGTATTGCGTAATTGAAAAACATTGAACAATTTCATTAATATATCGAGGCAAAGCAATAAATGTAAAGTCAATACCAATGTTAATCACATGATAGCTGCAATTTCTTATTACACTCACGCATACAGGCTTCATCATACACAAAAACAACAATACATAAAGTAAATGAATGCATTATATTAATAGTATGACTTTTATATATCAGCACATCTAATGCTTAGTAACTAGTTTATGTATAGGATATATTATGTATAATATATTATTTGAAAAGTCATTAGCATTCAAAAGGTGCTTTCGAGCTGAAGAAGGTGCTACTTGTTGTAATGGAGGGTACTCCATACTTCAAAGAAGGCAATTTTGTAGTACTCGAGACAGTTTTTGGACATTTATATTTAAATATTATTTCTATATATATCAATTTGATTAAGAGTTACACTTTACTAACAAAGATAATTATTTTAATTAAAAATGTTATAATATAATAGAACTTCCATTGAAAATGTCGTATACAAAGACAATCTTATTATATTTTATTATGTTTTAGAGAAAACGAGGTATACGAATATTAGGTTCATCAGGAATATATAATGTGCCAACCATGGAGACTATTGGCTACTTGAGACTGACGTGGGAGAATCGCCGGTCTTAATAGAACAAATACACTCTCTTAGAAGCTGTCTAAGTGTTTGGTATTATAAGAAGTATTAAACGTTAATCGTATATGAAATTTGTATATCGTTTAGAAGTTTTATGAGAATGATTTACTCAACTATGTGTTTATATAAAATATTATAGCGCCCCCATCGGAAAACTAATATTGCTAGAGAGATTTTGACTCGGAAATCTTTAAAAAAACCTATTTCTAAAATCCGAAAACGACCCCACAACCCAGTAGATGCTGGAGATGTTCAAAAATGTATGAAATTTCGTTAGGGGGAAAGTGAACACGATAGAGATGTGTGAAATAAATGAATTGAATAAAATAGAATCACTGACCTAATTCAAACAAAAACAATGCTCAAAGCGACAAAGGTATCGGAAAGAATTTTTAATTTATTACGTTTCGGCTCGTTGGTTGTGATAGATGCTATATCAATAACAACGGCTTTGGCTGCACAATGGGATATAAAAATTTGTCTGCCTTTCTAATAAATTGACTTCAGTGGTATGAAGTTTATTATAATATTAATATACTCTTCTATTTTGTTCATATGCTTTACTCGATTTTATTTGGATTATATTGTTTTATTGTATACGGGACAATGGAACACGTGGATCTATGTTAAGAGATCAGTGTCGCCAATGGACAGCCAGCGCCACAATTCGCGCTTTGGGTGTGTAAAGTGTGGTTTTTTCGCCATTTAAGCAATTATAATCAAGGGCGCCCGATATCCTCACTCTCTGTGCTTTAATACGAGGTATATTAGATAACCAAATATATAGATTTTTCCATTTCATGAAATTGAGTTGGCATTTTAATTAATTCTACGTTAAAGGCTCTCAAAATAAACGGGATTCATTAAGGAGATATTTAAATTGTCGCTTTTCATTGGTTTTCCTAAAATTAAATGATAATAACGTTTATAAAAATATTTTTTAATTAGTCAAGTTAAGTTCAGATGTGACTCTGAGTCTAGGGTTTGTAGTTTTATATTAATAGGAAATAATTTTAAAAATATCCTTTTAGTCATTTAAAAAATGCCTGATTGTAAATACAGACTATATTATTAAGTTGGATCTAGTAAACTAAATTAGTAAATCTTTAATAATTAATTTTTTTAATTAAATTAAACTATCTGAGATGTAGTCAATAATAAATTAATGTAATATAAAAAGAAAGGATTTGTTTTTTTTAATTAGAATAAGAACCTACTATATGAGTTGTGTTTCAGACTCAGTACGTCATTATAAAATAGACATGACACGCCAATTATTCAGTTCTGATGTATTTTTTCTTTTTATTTTATAGTTAATAAAGCTACAATATCACTAGAATCATTAAAAATAAATATTAAACTAAATAATAAATCTAGTTTATTAAATTGTATGAATCGAGTCGTGTCTTTACTTTCAGGTAAGATTGTTAGCTTAAGTGAAGGTTACGTTATTATACTTACTCGAAAAATAAAATTTAATATCTTCATTTTCAGAGAATCTAATTGAAGTTTGTTTCTACAACCTGAACTTCTTGAACGTTACAATTACGTGTCTTAAAAATAATGTTCATAGTTTAATAAACATTAATAACTTCCATACAGATATCGTTCAATTACTACTGAAATTTCTACAAATTATGCATTTACATAAATACAATTCTGTTATAGTATCAAGATTCACATAAATATTGCAAACGTCTCTTTGATTGTTAAATGCCAACGTAGCGTAGCAACGTAGCAATTTTTTTTAATAGATCGTCATATAAATCTACGTTAGATTGGATTATACGCTTTCTAGAACAAACAAGACTTTAATATGGATTATTCACAAATGCTTGGCGTATCTCCAGTTGGCTATATCAGAGGAAAACATGAGAACAAGAGCTGTAACAGGGCTAGTTTTAAATACCATTGTCGTTTTTTAAGGTATCGTATCTAAGTTGTTTTATAAAGCCACGAAGCGAGATTTATCTGGTTTTTATTCCCGGTCCGAATTAAAATATCTAATTTATTCGGTCTTTGGAGCTTTTGCAAGGGCTTGATAGTGGCCGAGCGTGTGTTAACACTGCCTTACCTGTGTGGAAATATGCGGTCGCAGTATTTGGACCGGCTCGTCCGAAGTGATACAACGGCCTCACAGAATATTCAGCGTGAAACAGTTCTTATTCTGTGTTTTGCTGAGTTATACATACATTCTAGCGCGGATTGTGGCGCCGCTGTCCATGGGCAGTTGTAATCTTTTACCACAGTGGTGGTCGCTATATAATAAAAAAATTAATATGAAGTCCAAGTAGGTTGAAATATATGAGAAATCAATAATAGAGAATGAATCTTAACTACGGCTAATTCAATATATTTTTAATTGTTAATAACGACATTATTATAAAGAACTAATGTTAAAAATAATTAATTGTCCAAGTACGGATTTTATTTTGTTATTTAAGAATTTTTATTAATGTGTAGACTAAAGCTTGCTTGGATAACACAAAGGCACTCAATTTGAAAACTGATGAAGGGATTGTCAACCGTCCATTATCTTGTCAATGTCACTCTATTATTTCATATCACACGACATATCGACCATGCCATTAAAGAAGTAATTAACTAGAACAGACA
>JAAAKR030200574.1:0-11591 GCA_010014985.3 Delias pasithoe
TCGACTAGCGCGTATTTTATTGGCATCCTCGCTGTTTAGGCTGTCTCATTTTTTATTCAAAACGCACCAAAATATTCGCATTACCGGCGATATTGCGATTGATTCTGAGCTTAGTTTAAAGGATCGAATGTATTATTTAAGGACTAATTACAAAAAAAAAGTTTTTTTAGCGCCTTTACGCATCTCGGAGATCTTTTATCGAAATTTAAAGATTTTTATATAATACTAATATACGCAATACGAAAAAATATAAATATTTGTTATGTATGAGATTAAATATTTTATTGAAATCCAAAATAAAAACGTAAACAAAGCAAGTGAATTACGGTTGTATATCATTTTAAATAACCGCATGTTCAAATATTTAAACATAACTAGGAAATAGAATAACACGTTTCTAGTGATTTTGTAGTTCGTGCCTTGACATATATAATAAAACATTATGTACAAGCAACTGCCAATTGAAATGCCACCTTATTTCAATAGACATATAACTTACTCTCCTCAAACATCGATCGGTTTATTTGAAGAAATATAGGCCAGTAATATCAGTAGGTGTAGTATTCCCAATAGCAAATCATTCACGAAGCGTTTTAAAACTGTTATAATGAACTGAAAAGTTATTGTTTTGAGTTTTGTATTTTCGGGTAAACGTCTCCAAGTTTCTTTTAAATTATTTCTGCGCAGCACGATTAAATGATTGTAGTTAGTAATGGTATTTACTTGGTAGGTACAAGAAATTAATATATTCGGGCTTGTTATATACGAATGTTTATATTATTTAATTATTGTGTTTCAATGTCTTGTTGAAGCATATCTATAAAAAATTTTCGCTATAATTTTCAATACTATTGAAATTGATTGAAACTGATTGAAAAATTGATGTTTAATAATGTTATTAAACATCTTGAAAAAATGATATAATTATCCCTGCAGTATTAATTGTTACTTTTTTTGAATGGCTGTCTCGCTGCGTGGCCATATGGCCCTTACAGCTTAACGCAGGCTGGGAGGCGTGCTAGACGGCTCGCCGTGACACCACAGACAAAAGAGAAATTTGAGCTTTGTTTATGGTATTTTTGCCGCTCACCACTGCTCTGTGGAATCAGCTTCCTGCAAAATTGCTCCCAAACATTTACGACTTGGCGGCCGTCATAAAAAAGCATCCTTTAACTTAGGCCGGCATCACACCCGCAATTCTGCCGGAGCTAAGGATGTCCATGGGCGGTGAGCCACAATGGTGGTAGATGAGCCTCCGACTCTATTGCCTCAAAAATTATAACAGGTATAAGTTTTGTGTTGGAATATTACTTGTCTTACTGTCAAACAGAACTGTTATATGTAAACCGTTTTATTTTCAATATTAACTATATATACATAATATTTGCATTGTGTATAATAAATAATTACAGTAGTGCATTTCTGAATCGTGACTGCGGTTTGGACAATTAGTCACGGTAGCGGCAGAAATACACCAAAGGCAAATTAAATACTTCGCGACCCTCTTGCGATATTTTAGTTATAGTTTAATTTAGTTATATTATAGTTACTTTTAGTATCGAAGATTTTGGAAATTAGAAGTAAAAGTCTTTGGAAATCTTCGCCCTGATATGTAGTGTGTAAAAACGGGTTATAAATTGACATAACAACATAACATGACACGACAGACTATATGTATAATAAAGATAAAAAAAACGAAGATTATTACAAATTATGACCTTAAAACGGATAGGAAATTATCATTGTCCTTGTTTCTAAAGTGTACATTTAATGCCAAAGATTAGATACCTACTAGATAAATATGATGGATTTCAAATGTTTATGGGTTTTATAAAATAAATAACTCAACATTGGCATTGTTTTATATATAGGTGCCTCCTACCTTTTAATTTTTGATTTAGTATATATGAATTGACAGTAAAGAATCAAACTACATGTTTTTTTAATTGCGAAAGTTTTTGAGACTTATAGTGAACACGAAGCTGAATTCCCAACACGCTCCTTTAGCTAATAGCCGAAGTGACAAATTATCTAAATTATTCGTAAAGAGAAAGAATATTATTATGCTTCATGAGTCTCTACAGTTAATATATTCTATGTAATGGTTTCGTTATTCATTATTTACGTTCATAAAATAAACAAAAAATACTTTAAACAATTGTACAAGGACAGCATATTTATTTAAACTGAATGAATGAATGGCCTGTTAATATAATGAAATTTTATTGTGCTAAAAATTGACAAAAGCAGGCATGTTGTAAATCGGAGTCATAGCTAACGGTCCACTAACGAATGCAATAAATTGTGCAACATATGCCAAGTTCAGTATGAGTTATCGTTCCAATATAATCGAGCGATAAAAATCTACGCATGCCTCATTTTAGGTTCAATTTAAACGTAATTAAAGCCGCTACAAAAATGCAGGCGGCAATAAAAATTGCAGTGCGATAACGCTGCTATATAATTTGGTGAATGGTAATGTATATTGGATGTCGGGGGTCGGAATTGGCTGTTGTTATTGATATTTGATGCAAATGTCGAATTTCTAGAGGTAAATTGACTGCGCGATTTTGTCTCGTTGGGCATGTAAGGTGAAATTGTCGAAATGGATTATTTTATTAAGCTATTTTCGAGTGTCCGTAGTTGTTTTATGCGTTAATGGAATTATGTACTGTTAAGATTTTACTTTCAATGTATTTTCATTGTACATTCTGAAACTATTAAATAAAAGCACGGAATAGAATTTCATATAAAAAAGACATAAACCGACTTCAAGCAAAGCAAAGCAAAGCAAAAAAGAAAACTTATATGGAAATCGGTGATTAAAGCTTTTATGATTTTCTGTTACAATTTTCCACCGTTTTTAGTGTTTTGTTTTTAATTATTTTTCTCTATGTAAGTAGTCAGAGTTATCGACACGAAGTTTATCGATTCAGCTGGTGCCCAATGTGTTTAACAATAAATTGAAATGTCATAATCGAATAATGGTGTGTGTGGCTGGGAAAAGGTGTGGTCAATTTGACCCATCTGTTTGGGGCAGATGGGTTTGAAATTAGCGAATGCGGGTGTGAATTATTTAGTAAAATTATTAAAACTTAAACGATTTTGGGGCATAATTCATTAAGACTCCCGGGATCAATTAGTAGCCTCTATGGCTATGTTGTTGAAACAGTTCTTCTTTATACAGAGTGCAAAGCCGGCGTAAAAAACCGGCAACACAACCAATGTGCGGACTGTGACGCGGTTGTCCATGGGCGGCGGAGTTCTGATACCGTATAAGACACTCACCTGCTCCGTTGGCCGCTGTTACATGAAAAAAAAAACAATTAAAGTATAAATGTATATAGTATATCATGGATTACAGCAAACGGAAAACGTGGGAATCGGGTAATTTTCGGGCTATTCAACTATATTAGGTATATAATATATGTACATAACATGTGGAATGAAATGAATGTCCTCGTTCCTTGTGGTTTCGGGCAATACGGGTAGAGGCATCATCATCATCATCAACTCAGCCGCAAGACGTCCACTGCTGGACATAGGCCTCCCTTTTGGACCTCCACGCATACATATCCGAAGGCATAGATTCAACAAATACAGAATGATGTCATCTACGTACGCTTAGATTGAATTTTTTTTGTATTTTATAATCCGTGCTGTATAATATTCCCTTTAACATAGGACACTCCCTGCTAAGTAAGGAACTTTATATATTCAATCGCCAACCGAACCCATTTGGATACGGGAGGATTCCACAAAGATGACCAATTATGAAGTTATAAGTTTCAACAATAGCTGCGCACCCGCATGTGAATGTTGCCACGCGTCTGCTTAAGCGGCTCGATTGGGGTGAGCGCTCGTTAAAGAGAAGTAATAAATAAACACACAATGCTATTGCAATCAATATATGCGTATTAACAATATAATCAAGTTAAACTCTAAACACCGTACCTCTAATAGAAGATATAATGCTTAAACATTTACTTTTAACTTACAAAGTAATATGGTGTGAGATAATCCACTACCGTACATTCATCGGCGGCTCGAAAGCTTAAGTTGCTCCATGTATCACGAATTAATCAGTCGTAGGTCAGAAAAGCGTGAGTTTTATCATGTGTTTAAGAATATAACTATCGGAACATCCCGTTCCATGTCACCCGCGACAGCTTATCTCTAAGATAAAAATGGGAGGTCGCGACACCCAGAGGAATGATGGAAAATTTTCAAGGAATTGAAGATACCCTTTATCTGGGGACCGTTCCATATAGAAACTTTGAATGATGTTGACGCCCGAGTGTTTAAATGAAACGAAGCCACGCGTAGGTAAGGAAACATTTTCGAAAGTCAGACGTCTTCTATGCAGATAAAAATTTGTCTCATCAATAATGGTTGGTATTTTTATTCATTTATTCACAGCATAATTAAATTAAATTAGTGTCAAGGTTTCTGATATTTAGCAAGTGAACAAATACAGAGTTTCTGGTGTGGCTTGTAAATAGCCAAATAATCCAAATACTTTTATGAAAAGCCTTTACCCTATTGTAGTATTGTCAAAAACACATCCGCGTCAGTTAGAGATAAGATTGACTGTTGACACAGGACTCCGATTCGCGTTACAATATGTTTCGAGGAAGGCCCAACTCGTTTCCGGTTTGCCTTATTTTTGTCGAAGATTGATTGTTAAATGTGTTCATAAAAATTTCTAATTTTTATCGTAGATTATTAAAATTTAAAAGTTTTAAATTTTAAACGTTAGTATTCCAAATGTAAATAGGTGCTTTGCTTCTTTATTCTTGAACAAATACAAGCTTCTCTTTTATCTATAAAGAAGTTTATAACCACGTCTCTTTTATCTATAAATAAGTGTCATAGACAAGACCATTATATCACTAGCAAAAACATGCAGCCCACAATATAAGTGTATCTCCATACAAAGCTAAGATATTTAAAATCCGTTTGAGTAGATATTCGACAGTGTTAACTGTTTTTAACGTTGTGCGCCGTCACACGTACCGTTAAACAATCAATTTATAGCATACATAAAGACACAATGCACTTTAAGGCCGTATAAAGTTACAAAAAGATTGACGTTACATAAAATTAACTCATAAAGGATCGTTATATAAAGCTTCCGGGGTCATTAGGGACCACAGAGAGTTGTGTAGTCATTTGTCTTCCGAAAAAAATACTTCTCGGGCATTCTTGGAAATTGCATACTGTGATCGTCAGAACTGGCGAGGGTCATAAAAGCAGCGGTGCGATTTTTTTCGGTTTTTGTATGTTACTTAAATCAAGAGCAAAAGAATCACCGCTCTTTAGTGAAATACTTGAATGAGGTAATATGGTGGCGTGATAAATAAACAGACAAGTAATTTTAGTGGTTTAGAAACTGTTTTCGTATCGCATCTATTTGTCGCATCATATTTTTCTTTTTCCTCCACCGATACAACTTTTTAATGGAATAGAACAGATTGGTTGAACTTTGCGAGGCAAGCTTTCCACGCCACTGCAAAACTTGGGAAATGTCTTGATAAATGTGAATGGGGGGCGTTTATACGGTTTAATAAAAAGTGAGGCTATTAGAGGCTTTATTTAAGAAGTTTTTCGTGTTCTTTACGAGGTTTTTATGGACGGCAGTGTCGTTGAAATTAGCTCTTTTATGCGAGATTGCCCGCGTAACGTGATTGAGAATAACAAACTGCCGTGTTAAAATAAAAACCGTCTAAATATATAAAGGTCTCATCTAATCTTTATCATTATTTTCATTTAGTTACAATGGTTAGGCTTATAAATGTACTTTCTATCTGATAACTATAAGCTATGGAAAGATTTGTCTGATTGATAATATTAATTATCTTACATTATTTCCATAATGTTTAAGTTTATTGGGAGGTCTTAAACTTTCTAGTTCAGTTCAATTTTATTTCAGCTTTCTATCTTCTTTTTTCAAATCGTATTCGAGAAACGTTTTCGGTTAACTAACCTATCACAAACTAGACAGACTGAACTTAATTTTGACCTTGTCTGGCCCAGACTGGGCCTTTGGGGCGAGGGAATTAATCAGACGTTCATAGCGGGCGATTTAAATAGGCCCGAGCTCTTAAGATGTTAATTGGAGATGTGAATGACGTTTGTAATTTAATACGGCGGAACAAATTTTAAGAGCCTAATATTTCCACAGTGTAATTAATAAATATAAGTGTGTTTGTTTGTTTATTATATTTATTAGAAGTCTAAGAATTATATAGGTTTGTACTATGTAATATGAAGCTGAAAAAAAATTTGTGTTAACTTAGGCCATTTTTTAGCTCTATCACGCAATATATAATATTACTAGTCAACCGTAATAACATTAGACGAAATAGAAAAACAGTCTACAAGTAAATAACGCGTACAATGACATTTCTTTCAATATTGTTCTGTGCCACAGAATAGGATATTACGATAAAATGTTACTTTGAGCGAGACGCCTAACCTCTGTAGACTTTTAAAAAAAGTTCAACTTTATCACTCTTTTTAAATTGAATTTGCACATATTTTTCACTTTAATGAAATCACGTTATATATTTCTAACATAATATACTAAATACACGTACATAATTTATTGAAACACTAATTTTTCTTTTATGTTAAACATTTCTATTTATCAATATATCTATTCTGAGAATTTTACAGTTTGCTCAAATAAAAGTAGTCCAATTTTTACGTACTCTATTCGTATCCTGTGGCTTGCGGTCACCCAAAGTGACTTCCATTTGCCTTTGAGGTAAACAAACGTCTGTTTCATATAAAATACACAGTTTACGGCAATCGTGATGATGATAACGCGAACACAAGTGAATTTCAAACAGTCTTGCTGAATTAGGGAATAGATATGGTAGATTTATGCGGCTGTTCTTAAATTTATATAACAAGGATTTCTAACAAATAGAGACAAAGAATAAATGTTAGTATCATTTTTATTAATAAGAACCAAGGCCAAAAATTCAGAAATCAGACGTATATATACAATTTTATTGTTGAAATATGTAAGTACGTGTTAACTCTTATGTTATTGATATACAAAATATGTTGAGTAATATCTCTCTCTGTCTAATATGAAATTGAAATATATAATGTAATATGTCGAGATGGCAAAGAAAGGGCGTTTGGGACACCGAACTCAATTCGCAGAATTGCTAGAAAAAAATTGGCAACGCCACACAGGAATTAGTCGGTGACGATAGATCTTAGAATCGTTGGAGAATCAGATGGTTAGAGCGCTGAACTATCTGACTATTTCAAGTGATGGTCACTGGCCTCTATGGATGTACTAAATTACAGACTGGTAGCTACTAAAACTTCATATAACGTATCGTAAATATATTTCCTTAAAATAAAGGAAATATATTTAAGAAATTATATGTAGATAGGTACTTCGTAACTACTAATATAATTAGGTATAAAAAAACGCAAATTTTCATTCGGCGTTCAGTTGAATTTTTCTATTAGTCTAAATTAAGTTTAAACACGGCAAGAATTGCTTAAACGACAGCCTAGTTAAGGAGTTGACTCGCAAGAATATACGTGAGTCCTTATTACCGCACTTCCACTGCATACACTGCAAACTGCATTGCAGCAAAATGCTTGACGCTATGCACCGCTTAGATTTATTTGCTAGCGGCTTCTAAAACGCTAACATTGCACTGAGTACTCAATAAATATGTTGAATAGACTGAATAGACAGACGTTATCTGCGTTAAACCTCCTAATACTGCTTTAGAAAAAGGTTTTACAGGGTCCTAAAGTTTTACGTAGACGAAACTCGGGTTTTGAGTCCCAGGGACACATAATATAATTTGTTGTGATATCAATTGTATCGTTTTAAAAGCCACTTTTAATGACACCAAGGGTCAATTTGATACATATTAAATAGACAATACAGTGGAGAAATCAGCAATATACAGACATTATCTTCTTGAGAATGTTTCAATCAAGTATTATCTGAATATAATTATAAACTGAATAGTTTTAAAATCAGATTAAAATTTTATAGAAATTAAAACGCTAGTATTCAGTTGTAAGGAGAGGCAATGCTCCGAATTTGGCCCGGTCGTTGCGCTGAGATTTCCATAGAGATAACTTTTTGTTTCGCTAATGGTTACACGTTAATATTATATTGCGAATAGCTCCTTGGGATTCGTAAAAAACCCAACATCTATTTATATTTATTAATGCCTGTTAAGAACGGTGATCATTGAAAGAAGTGATTACTGATTTGACGAAGTGTGTGCTACCCAATGAGGTTAAGACATGGTGCTTATAATTCTTACTACATGCTTTTAAGTTTTAAACTAAGTGCTTTTTTGAGCGCCTTGTAGCTGAGTGGTTTGATAAGTCTACCATGAAGCGAGAGGTATCGGTTTCGCATCCCGGTCCGGGCAATTATAATGTAATTAATTATTCGTTCGGTCCCTGGAAGGGCTTGACAGTGGCCGGGCGAATAATGTCGCACTAATTGGACCGGCTCGTCCGAAGTGATATCACAGGCTGACAGAATACTCGGCGTGAAACGGTACTTGTATTGTGTTTCGCTGAGTGAGTCAGGTTATCGCCTTATAAATGCCGCTTAAGCGGCGTAAAAAAACCGGCAACAGAACCAATGCGTGGACTTTAGCGCTGTTGTCCATGGGCGGCGATGTTCTCTTACCATATAGGAGACACACCTGCTCCGTTGTTCGCTATACCATAAAAAAACTAATTGAGTATCTACGTGGAGTTTGAAATTGAAATATTTGCAGCGATTATTTTAACACCTTACACCGTGGTAATATATGTTCTGATATAAAATTAGGGATTTAAACTGAATCGATTAGTAAAATTCCGTGTTCTCATTTCAGATTCACCGGGTTCAGCCACCGATAACCGTCTGATAACAAGTGAGTACTTACATAGTTTTGATAATATTTTTTTTTGCGCGTTGTCAAGCGCGAAATAGGCTTATTCGCGTAAGCAATCTCGTCATCATGGGTGGGGATAAATTTTGAATTACAGGTATTACTTTTCAAATGATCAAAAATAATAATATTAATTAGTATTAAATCTGTATTTAGAGAGTTGGATTATATATTTTTAAAAATTACTTTTAACGTATAGTTTATAATTATATTGTGATATAATAAATTAAAAGTAACATTGAAATGATATTTTGTGTAAAATATAAATACAACGAATGTAAAGTATTAGGTAACTTACTTGTCGCATATGCCTCAGAATAAGGCCACGAAAGCTTTGACTTGTAATAAATAATCAAAGAATTCAGACGTGTGAATGCCCGATTTAAGTTTTAGCTAATATTATTATAGACGAGAGATTGCGCGAAGGATTCAAAAATAGTTTCAAACATTTAAAGATCGTGACAGTTGTTTTAATTAGATTATGATAATTATGCTTGTTTAAGATGACGACGGATAAAATAAAATCAATACTATAATTATAATAATAAAATAGTTGGTTAATAACATCGCGGTAGAACAAAAGAAAAAAAAAATTGAATTGTTCAGGTCATAAGTCACGTCAACCCTCTAGGCAAAAACCGGAAACCAATTTTTTATCACATTAGCGATCTACTTCTAGGGCAATAAATCAGATGTGGTGCAAATTTGAACCAATTTCACCGTTCATTGTGATAGATGGCGCAGCGGTCACGAAGCCCCGAGTTATGGCTTAATTCCCGATTAAACTTAGATTATTAGGTGTTTATTGGAGATGAGCAAGTTATTTTCGCTTCCGTGTAGACGTTTATGATTCGTAAACGTTTTAACTTTGTTAATTATTATGCAAGACAATTTAATCATTGTAAAGCGTTGTAAAACTATAATTAGGTATGTACCTGTCTTCTTGGAATATCAAAAGTGAAACAAAATAAAACATGAAAAGTTGCGACTCAAGAAAAGAGCCCAACGCGAAATTCCATTGAAAACAATAGCTAGGTACTGTCGACGATAAATTTCATTTTCTCTGCGGACCGAGAGTTATTACTTATTATATGATTGACTTGTTGCTATCTTTATGTTATGACTGTACCTGTCGACGTTGAAGAGAGAAACCTCCGCTATTCATTTATTAATAGTAATTGCAAGGAAACACGACTCCGCTGAAGCGGTTTAAATTATATGAAACCGTAACAGACCAAAATAGATATAATAATACACTTTGTGTTATTGTGATTATTCAAGAATTTTTTTTTCAATGTGGGGCACCGCTAACGGAGCGGACGCCCGGGTCTCGCGCTGTTTAGGAACTTATTCTTTGCATTTATCTACACTATACAGTATCTAATATGTATACACGTACATGCAGCTGAAAGTAGATACGTTGATATTTGAGAGGACTTTTTATGGAAAAGTTGTGGTCCTGCGGTCGATGCTATGATGTACTTCCCCATGTTTGCGGTGTTTTTGTAACCGACACGCTAATTACAGCTTATTTGTACCTATTTCAAATATCAGAAATTAGCTTTAATATACATTTTTAGTATATCTAAATCAATGATCTAAAACAATAGAAGCCTTTATGGTAATAAGGTGTCAATACGTTATACGCCTTATTATTTTACATTTCATACATTATTAAGCAGGAAAAATCTCAAGAAATCTATTTTATATTTATATATATTCAATTTATCATTCCAAAGGTCCTCGAAATATTTCACTGCTGTACATTCAACCTTCTTAGCAGATTTAAATACGTTCGCAATCATTGATATACGCCTAACTGTTTAAAACGTTATGTTTAAAATTCTCTGAAATAGCTTTAATTTTTCCTTAAAAGGACCATTGATATTCACGTATATGAAGTGAAATAAAGAGATAATACTAAGATACTCATGAAACGAATGTTTTTATAGGATTCTTGAAATATTATATGCCATTCCAGACAGAGAAACAATGTGAGGCCGTATATTATTTTTATGCGCGCGCATCATTGCGACGAAGAATCTATTTCGAGATAGTCGTGAAATCTTTTACAAGTTCTGTGTAAAACCATCGAACATTCTAACGCGCTATTGTTGTTAGAATAGCTGCGTTTTGACGTGTCTTTATGGCGTGTACAGTCGCACCAAGTCGTATTGCAAACGGCCAAATTGTTTCATTTCAATTACAATGCACATTCGATTTAATGCTAGACGTATATACGTGTACATTTGCTCTGTTTACATTATCTTTATGTGTTAAATCTTTGTCCATATTAAATACAACGTTGGTATGTATAATATAATAGACACAATGTGATGATAAAATGGCATGATAACATTCTTGATGACCATTGTAGATACAAATTGAGCACAGAACACTTCATGGTAGTGCGAAGATAATATTTCTTAAAAGTTGTAGTGAATTTCGGTGCCTCACTATATGTATTTTCGTGCAATATCTACTTTTGTGATTTCAACCGGTCGTACATCATGTTCATTGGTTTTCCTATATAAGCAAATACACAAATCAGA
Source organism: Delias pasithoe (assembly GCA_010014985.3). Taxonomy (NCBI): domain Eukaryota; kingdom Metazoa; phylum Arthropoda; class Insecta; order Lepidoptera; family Pieridae; genus Delias; species Delias pasithoe. Next base: position 11,492 of record JAAAKR030200574.1, read on the forward strand.
TAGAAATGTCTATTGCTTTATGTATGCTGTCTGAACTTTATGAACAATCGTTAAAATAACTAGCTCATATAGGTAGGTAGGTGGTACCTACAATTTTAAC
>JAAAKR030203048.1:6374-17575 GCA_010014985.3 Delias pasithoe
TTTCTTACCCACTATACTTTTTCAAATCTGAAAATAATATAACAGGTTTTATGTCACCTAGAAATCAGAAAAGTCCTCTATATTTTAAAAGAATTTTGAACTAGAATATTAGGCTACATAAAAGTTCATTCGTTATACCTCCTACTAATTTATATAGACCACTTTTCTCTGAAGAGATTCATACACTATATTATTCTCTCGCTTCAATCATCAGCTTTGTTAGTGATACATAACTTAAAGTATTTAATTTTTATTTAGTTTTATTAAAACTGAAAAAGTCATTTAGTTTTATTTAAATTAATTAATTTGTACAAGGGTCTAAGCTTCTAATGTCTAAATATTAAAATGGTTTTGATAGACCTGTCTGTCGTTCATGGATATCACGATAGGTATCATGTGCTGTGGGTAAGATCTTGGCTGAAATCCAAATTAGCCGTAATCCGATTCTAACAGGCCATAACTCTCCTTTGCACCTACAGTTGAGCCCGCACAATGCATGCTTTGAGACTTTGTTAATTCTAAAGACCGTAAAGCAGAATTTAATTTCATCTAGAGACCAAACTATATTAAGAAACTAAATCGCTTAAGTTTATACGCATAAACGTGAAGGATTTAGTTAGAGGGGTTATTGCTAAAAACAGAATCTTCCGTAGTATTTATTATGGCTGGTATTTGCAACAAAAAATATATGTCAGCTTGAGAGTCACTTTATTGATAAAGAAAAGAGTTTTTCGATTCGGTTCGGTGGATCTAGATGTTAACCTCTCTCCAGTGGAAAGTTAAGCTATCCGGCTTTTATTATAGTACAGAATCGAAATAAGATGACATTTCACAATGAACAAAAATTTAAAATATAAATGATTCCATAAAACCGTGCGGATATAACCCTGGTTTTGAATTCCCATATAATATTTTAGCCCTATTTCATGCTTAGGTTATATTGGTTTAAAAGTTCTGTATTCATAACTAGCGTATACAAAGATTATCAAGAATTAGCGTGCTGAAGTGGAAATGGGCAGGCCATATCGCACGCAGACCGGATGGCCGTTGGGGCCGAAGAGTGCTGGAGTGAAGACCATGGACTGGCAAGCGCAGCGTGGGACGTCCACTTATAAGATGGACAGACGACCTCACAAAGTTCGTCGAAATACGCTGGATGCAGGCCGCTTCGGACAGGTATGCATGGAGATCCAAAGGTAAGGCCTATGTCCAGCAGTGGACATCTTACGGCTGAGATGATGATGATAGCTAAAAACTAAATAATTACACTAAACGAATGTTTTGTATTATTAATTGAATTTATTGAAATTTTTAGATTATTTTATTTGAGTACTAAATAAACATATTTATGTTGAATTTAAATAAATGATTGATTTAAGTGAACTATTTCTTTATTTAATAAATTCTCTATGTGTATTTTTTAATCAAAACCAAGAAGGTTGCATTTTATATAATATTGTGAAACTAATTTTGTGACAGTTGAAAAAAATATCAAAGATAAAAATGTAATATTGGAGCAGAGATTAATGGTAGCTACGCCTCAAACGTATCGGAATCTTTCATTAATCAACGTTTAATAAAAACTCGACCTCTTTACCTAAATAAAATTATATTTTCTTCGACAATTTTATTCTGCTACAAATTTCATTACAGGAAATAAATTGACATTTTTAGCCTACTTCTTTAATTAAAGTTTTTTAGGTCAAACCAGCAAGAATTCAGAGTAGAAAAAAAAAATCAAGCAGATTATATTAAAATAGACGAGTTTTATTTATTTCTCATTTCCATTGTTTATATGACAGTTTCTAGTTTAAGAATATTTATACATATCTATTTATTAGAATAATGTTAACAACTATAATATAAAGATATTGACAGGATAATCCGACGAGTATTTTGAACACGATACACAATCGTTACTCATGGCTTCTAAGAAGCTTGCTTACTTTCACTGTTTAAAGATAAAATAAACAGGCGTTCTGCGATAGCATTTTAAGGCGTATTGAATCCTTGCCTTCCATCTGTCTCTGTCTCCCTTGAATTAGAATAAATATACTCGAGATCTTTTTTAAGACTAAATCTTTTTTAATGGTATAGCGGGCAACGGAGCAGGTGGGTCCACCTATATGGAAAAAATTCACCGCCCCCCCCATTGATAATTGCGCCGCAGTCCACGTATTGGTTGTGTTGCCGGCTTTTTACACCACTTAAGCGGCAGTTTTACGAGCCTTTGATATTCGCACTCACTTAGAGAAGGTCAGTACGAGTACTGTTTCACGCAGAGTGTTCTGTGAGTCCGTGGTAGTACTTCGGACGAGCCGGCCCAATTAGTGCGTCAGCAAATGCTTGCAAATGTATGGCTTGCCCACGGGTGAGACAGTATTAAGACACTCGCGTGGCCACTGTCAAACCCTTCCGGGGACCGAATAAATTATAAATTAAATTGCCACTGTCCGGACAGAGATTCGAAGCCGATACCTCTCGCTTCATGGTAGCCTTATGAAACCACTTCGAGATACGAGGCTCTTGAAATGGCTTTTTTGAGTTTAACCAATGCATTTGATTCAACGAAATTGATTAATTACACTATTTAAAACAGCCGCGTCATTAATTACACGTAAACTAAATAAATGTGCAAAAATCATTGAACTCTTCATGCATTTTATATCGTAATAACTTCCACTAAAATTATTTACTATATAAAACCGGTAGAACCTTGTTTCCAGTTTGCAATCCCCAACAAACTTGTGGATTTACATGTTCAAGAAACTTCGATAAACTAATAGCCACCTGCAAATGTGTCGAAACAAGCCCTATTGCTTTAAAGTTACAGTTCAATATATCTTGTTATACGTAAGTTACATACTATGGTTTATACTGTGTGTTTCTTCAAGCATAACGTAATAAGTGCTTGATAATATTTGAGCAATTTAGGTATTATTCATTTTGACGTAGGGGGTATATTGGCGTGAGAAAATAAGGTCTAAAGTAAAGGAAACGCAAGTAGAGTCAGCATTCTTCGATATACATATTATTATATAATGTTATAATTATTTCAGTGAATTAATTAATTAAGTGTGTGAGTGCACTAGTATGAAGTTTTAAATTATTCAAATAATATTTAGACATTATTTTTAACATAAATTATTGTTATACATTTAAAAAGTTTATTTGGTATAAAAGTATCATCAAACATCAAGTAGCAAACCTACATATTAATACCAGAAATAATATCTACAAATTTCATCATTGAATATGAATACATTCGGCGTCACTTTTATTATATATCATAACAGTAGTTTTATAAATAATAAGTTAAAATAAGTTAATATATACATAGACCGGTTACATGTAAAATATGAAAAAACTCACTACAGTGACCTACAATGCAATTCTGCTAACGGTACCTATAAAGGCGCTCACGTGTTTGTGTGGGTCTCACAACATCGGCCGGCTCATGAGTGGATAATCTATGGTTCACTATCGATACTGACATAATACAAATGTCATATAATGTATAACCTTTTAATAGCAAACTGTGTACTCGTATCTTCAGTACTTGAAGCCTCTGTTATTTAGATATAATAAAATTGTCAACTTTCATAGTGTATATATACTAGTTTATACATTAAAAATATACTATAAAGATCGAGCATTTAAGCCAAACTCTCTTACAAAATAAATCTTACAGTAACCATAAAGAAAATAAAAAAATAAAACCTACTTTTCGTTATGAGTCACAGAGTCAATGACCAATTTTCACTTTCACACAAATGTTGGCCGCACCTGCCACTGCACTTAACTCATTCAACGCGTAATATTCTAGAACAGGGGGCCCGAATCTATATAAACCCACCGTCCCGCTCACCAGCATTCAGATAATACGAGCAAACGCAACTACGATGTACACACACGCGCTAATACTCGTTGCGATCTTTACGATCGCTCATTGTGAAGAGAAGCCATACAAAACACATCATTACGTGGACCCATTTGCGCTACTCGATCGCCACCTATCTCACAGCCTGAACTACCTTTGGCCTTGGAGTCATCTGATCCGAGCAGCCGCAGCGTTGGAACTAGAAGATACCTTAGAAGATCCTCAAATAATTTCAGACTCCGATCAATATCTAGTAAGACTTAGTGTTCGAAATTATAAGCCCGATGAATTGAAAATTAAAGTGAAGAACCGATACATGATTGTTGAAGGAAAGCATAAAGTGAAAAATGAAGACGACAAACGATTCATCGCAAACCATTTCATGCAGCGGTTTATCCTACCACCTGGTACGAAGCAGGACGAGTTGAAAGCGGTTCTAAATGAAAAGGGAATTCTGGAAATTTCTGCTCCTAAACATGTGCTACCACCACCACCACCAGAACGCGAGGTGCCAATCGAGCTTGTCAAGAGTGAAGAGAAGTCAACAGAAAAATTAGAACAGGAGACGTCATCACCGGCACAGCTGGACATAGACGTAGAAGCCACAACTCATGTTGGTAAAATTAGGAAGAAGGAGTTAAAAACGACGACCAAGATTGCAAAAGATAACGAAGTGACAAAGGGTGGTGAAGGGAATGGTATCGATTATGCATTAATAGAACCCGACGAATGATTCTAATGGTTTAGTTGTGATAAAGACTGGTGAAGAGCTTTAAATGTGTGTTAAATAAATGTTATTTATTCGATGCGTTGTTTCAATAAATCTTCAGGCAATCCATTTATGGATATAAGTTATGAGCCTTATTTTGTGATAACTCACTAGCGGAATAGGATCAGCTTAATTTTTTATGTCTTCCCTAAGTGATGAATCGAGCTTTCAAATATGAAAGACTTAAGGGGAATATTAAAATTCTTTGAAACTGATCTGCATTATGACTAAACATACACACAGGTATAGTACTAAAGTGCTTTAATTGTGTAGAAAAGTAAGTTTCTATTCTTAAATACATTATTTACGTAAAAAAATATGCAGATATATTAATAATAAACTCAATTGAACGAGTTTGCTACGGTTGTTACTATTTCTGATAACACTAATATGTAATATGTACGTGGTTTTGATACGAATTCAACTCTACATTTCGATAGAATATAATTATAAAATATTATATATAATAAAAGGATTCGTTATTTTATAAATCGCTCGATTTTGCTAAAGTTTTTTTTTGCTTTTATTTAATAATAACATTTATTATGCAAAATATTTTAAATATTTTTTGATTTAGTAGTAGGCCCGTTAGAGTTTATCCTGCCCGGTATGCAAACTACCAGGTCCAATTACGAACATGCTGAATTAAACTTGAAAAACAGATACACTAACAATTCCATCTTTGTATTCAATTAATATGTAGCCTATGTCCTTCTCAAGGTTCTAAGCTACCTTCACACCAATTTTCAGCCAAATTTGTTTAGCCGTTCTTGACTTATCAATAGTGTAACTAACACGGCTTTTTTTATCTATACTAATATTATAAAGAGTAAAGATTTGAGTAACTAAGTTCTTTCACCGTCGGATAGCTACACTATTTCCGGTAACTGTAGGCTATATTATAATTTCAAAAAATTATTATTAATATCTCATACAACTTACTAATAATTTTCAACAACATTATTAAACCGAGATTATTATTTTTATTGTGTAACGTTTCTAGAAAATTTTCTTCAATTTAATTTTTAAATAGTAACTATATATAATAATATAAAATATAACACAAAAATATATAAAATTCGACTTGTGTTATATAAAAAAAATCTGGTTTTAATATTTATATCTGGGAATGGAATGTAAACCAAAGGGACCAAAATTTGATTTTTACATTTGTGATTAGAAAAAATTTTTTATTATAAAAACTAATTCAACGCATGTTATTTCACACTTCATAATAGTGAATTCCTATATTTGTATAGGAAAAGCCTAACTTTCTACTATTGAAAGATTTTTAGGATCAAATCAATAAATTTAAAGATTATCATCCAACAAAGGGACATGTCTAACAACTTTGATAAACTTTTGGATTTGATCTCTCGGTGATTTTCAGCGTATACAGAACTGATAAAGTTTTCTTTTAGCTACTAAAATGCTATAAAACTTTGCTTACTTGCAATCATTTTAGTTTATTTGACATTTGACATAAAATTACATTTACTTTGCATAATAATCGGCCACATCGCATCCAGAGCGGATGTCCGATGGGGCTGAAGAGTGTTAGAGCAGAGACCACGGACTTCCAAGCCCAGCGTGGGACGTCCATCCACAAGATGGCCAGACGTCCCTTTAAAGGTCACCGGAAGATGCCCGATGCAGGCCGCTTCGGATAGGTATGCGTGGAGGTTCAAAAGAGAGGTATATGTCCAGCAGTGGACGTCTTACGGCTGAGATGATGATTATGATGATGTATAATTTCTAGTAGGAAGGTCACGCAACTTAACAATTTCACCCAGCCTTTCTTCTATACAATATTAAAATCATTATTCCTTAAAAATTCATTGCTGCAACACATAAACGGATGTAATTGATAGTTATTATTACATGTGTAGATTTTTATACGTAATTCTGCAACACAGTCTAGCTCAAAAAAATCTATTAAATGTTATTTATATTATATTGTAATAAGATTCTTCTTCATTTGAGATCATTCATCAGGCAGTCGCGTAACAGACAAATTGGTCCTTTCAGTTATACCAAACTAGTGTACCTTACTTTTTGCATATAAGATGTTTATCTGTGTTTCTTACAAAACTAAGGTATTGTTTGTTTCTGTGGGAAAACAACCCAGGTCGTACGTGACTGATCTTTACCATGCTAAAAGTTAAAGGGATCCTTAATAACATGACAGTAGATTAAATAAGTTACAATGGAACGAGTCCAGACCCTTAGTGCCCGGGCTTACGTAACTGCGGCTTTGTTACCAAACAGCCAACATATTGCATGAGTTTGCGAAAGCTGTTGAACACTCACGAATAGTTACATCAATTTCTCAAAACTATAGAAACTTACTCGAAACTTGAAAAATATGACAAAATGTAGACTACATCTTAGTTATTTTATATAATTCAAATCGGTATGAATGCAAAGAAGTGTTGACATATGTAGCTTTCTTACACGTCTGGTAAAATATCTTTAGATAGCGCCTGTGTTCACCTTTTGTAAAGAAAAATCTTAAGACGCACAAACTTACTGGGCCATATTGGTTTTTACAGATTTTTGATAGTAACAAATCTATAGAAAATCTCATTTACGACGTGCAACCGCAGGCAATCACTGATGATCTATTTAAAATACAAAAATAATGAAGTTATTAAGCTGATGGTATATGAAGGTGTAAGGCAAAGTAAATCACTAATATTAGCACATTACTACCTTCATTATAAAACAGTCTATTACGACTTCACTCTGGAAGGTTTTTATTGTTTAAGCTTATAAGATATGAGCGTTTATTAATATTGAAAGGAGAAACACAATCTTGTTGGACCATGTAATATTTCATGTAGCATCCTACATTGTTATATTAATAAAAATCTTTACAACTTTTATATTAAACTTATTGTACTAAAAAAAGCACACTGTTTTCTTTTTAGTTTTTAGAACATAAGAGAAACGTCGCAACTTGTTGTAAGATTAAATTATACTCTTGGAAACATGATTCACGATACATTATTATTTACCAAAGATACACACACACTCAAATAGATTTATAATGCCTTTTCTTTAGATTTTTATCTTATTTAATTAGTCTGAAGAGAACAAATATTTGGGTTTATAACATTTCTGTTATTACACGCATTTTTGATGTACATAAAAAAGACCGCTCTCTTCATACTTATTCAAAATTAATAACTGTTATGAGATTTATTAAAACAATAACTAACAATTTTGTTCGATAGATTTTTACCATCGTACTTTTAAAAAAAACCAGAGGATAATAAAGGGATTGAGTTTTTCTTAATATTCACAATTGGAATAGATCATTGCAAATTAAGTAATTTAATATATGTAAGATGTAATAATTTCAGCCTGACCCCAAATTAATCCAAGATAATATGTAAAGTCAAGTGTCTAATAATTCTAGAGAGAGACGCAGTGGAACTCAAGAATTTATTTCATAAAGCAAAATATGTTTCTGACGTCTAGAATAACATTTCAAATGTAGTTACAATTCAGTTTTATGACTGCGGTAATTTTAAACAGGTTTAAATATTTTACTTCGAGTCAGTTATTTGCCTTTCGTTTCATTCTTTTGGTACTTACCATTTGTTTGTAAAAACTAAAAATTAAAATAACTATATTTTAATGGACAAATATCAAACATTACATATTATATTCCTGAAAAATCAGCCAAAGGAATTAATAACCCAAGAACCTTAACTAATTAAATAAATTAATAGATATTACCAAAAGTAATAAAAACCAATATTATAAATAGTTCATATATTTCTTCCAAAAATTATATTTTATGATATTCCGATATCCGTAATTCGATCTAATATTCAGTTTACCATCATGAATTATTAATAAATAGCGCTGTGATAAATCAGGCGAAAATATTCTCTGTTTTTAAAAATATTTTCGAGAAGCTTTCATTAATTGGTATTTCCATCGCCTTATTCATTATATTAAAACGATTAATTTAATTACTGGCATGTACATATTTAATGCAAATTTATTTCTTTCAAGATTTTTTCAAAACATATTCATTACCAAAGTATATAAAAGTGTTAAATATTAAAATCTTAAAATCATAAACCATTTTTAAATTATTATTTCAATGTATTACTCTCATTCAATTAAATTAATTAACAAAGATACAATTTCAAATAATATTACTATTTCACATGAGATGAGACGCAATTCAAATTCTAAACTTTCAGATGTTAATTTTGATTACTTTAGTTGCCAATTTGACAAAAAAGCTAGTGCCCGCACACGCCGCGATCAAAAGCTCTTTTCAGCAAACAATACAGGACGCAATATTATCGTACATTAGAGATGAAATGGATTTAAATAACTAATAAGGAAATAAATAAACTTATAAACTAATTGACACATTGGAAGTCTCGTAGAGATAGCGACTCTAACTTTGAACGGAAAAGGATCCATCAGCGTCATACACTTTATTACCTAAATATTCGTTTCGGCCATAAATCGGCTTCTCATACACACCATAGGGGTCATGGGCATGTCCAAAATTGTGACCATAATACTCATGATCATGATCGTGGCCATAGACGGGAGCATGGTCATATTCTACGTAGTGATACTTGTTGTCCTTTATGTATTTCAGTAGCCATAAAACTAAATGCCACGCTTTGTATACTAAGACGTAGAAAATTGCACCATATATGATTTTTAGTACGAAAAATTTCGTAGCTGCTACGTAGAGGAAGTGAACTGAAACAATATGAAATCAGCTATTAGATTAATGTTTTCATAACTTCCACAACAAAGCAAGTAAGAATGTTGAGAAAGTTTCATAATATTATGAATACTTTATTTCCATATTTCTAGATTAGTATAAATCTATTAATATTATTCTTAACAGCTACTTCATCCTTTTAATGATGATGTAGCTGTTCAATTATTTCCTTCTAATGAATTGCATTATCAACGAATTGAGATCGTAGCTAAAATACTATGTTAAATAAAATAAATAATTTAAGAAACAATTTTGTTTTCGAGTATTTAATAACATACATTGAATATGTACCCACCCAAAAATATATAAAATAGTTTTAAAATTTAAATGGAAATAATATTATAATATTTTATGCTATAAAATATCGTCCATTATTTTTTCAGTCACATAGACAACACAAATAATGTGCCCCGCGGTTCTAACTAAAGACTCCCGATATATACATAAAACATATCAATGTGTAATCAACTTGATCTACCATAACTATTTCAATTATGTAGTGACGCGATAAAATTTACAAATCAAACGAAACTCGAAATCTTATTTGGTTACCTCGAAAACCTAAAACTTGTTAAAACAATTTCGCTCAAAAATACTTTCAAAGTCGATAAACATTGTTATAAACTGGGATAATATTAAAAGTTCTTAGGTAATTTAAAAGCCATTTTATACTTGGACTTGAATTTTTAAATTTATTGTTCAGTGGATGAGCTGAACTTATAAAAACTAAGTGCCTAGTTACTTAGCTTATTAAGTTCAGAAAGAAAATTAAAAAGGCTATTTAAAAAAAAATACTTCCTACGATTATCGTTTAATAACAAAATCTCTTGTAGGTAATTCTTAAATTATTTAGGGTTACGAATTATAAATAAAGTGTTATTATCTGTTTTGTAAATAATAACATATTTATATATGTGCTTTCTCAATCGTACTATATTTTTCATGCACAATTGAAAAAATATCCATGTATACGTATAAAATAGTAAATAGTACCTAATAATGACGATTTATGTTATTTAAAATAACGTCCAGAAATAATGAAGATGGCGGCTGCTCCCTATCGTTATAATCGGGAAAACTCGATGTTTTCTGATGTATGAAGTTATTCGGGATATATCTAAAAATGGCAAGAGACCATGCCATAAGAACCATCGCTTTAATTGCTGCTACCAGGAAAGCAATGCCCAGGAAGATCTTGTAAAGACCCACTTTGACAGCCAAAGCTATTGCAAGATTAACTGCAACAGAATTTTAGATTAAAATAATGATTTCGAACGTCTTCCGATATTGTTTCGTTTCTAAAAGAATAAAAACTAATTAAAAACTAAAGTAAGAAAGATGAGAGGTTGAACTTAAGCGCAGATAACTTCAATTTAAGTTCAGACAAGAGAGATGCTTGAATATAAAAACAAGTTAAGACCGGCTCTTATTTGCTAAAATCTCTGAAAAATATTTTAGAGTTAAGTTGAACTACAAAAATTGTGAACCGTTTATTATATAAACATTGTTATTTGTTAATATGATCTTTTTTTTTATTTATGATGACCTCAAATGGACGGCGCTTTTGAAATATAGAAATAAGCACCAATGGTATTAAAATGTAAATTCATTTATAATCTAAGAGACAGTTTTCATAAGAGGAATAAGATTGATATAAGAATAATATATATTAACACTTCATTATATTGTGTTTGAGTGAAAAAATCTACCTCTCAAATAATATACTTATAGACTTCTTTAAACAGCCACAGCAATTATTATTAGGAATAAACATGATTTAAAAAATG
>JAAAKR030203048.1:17675-55802 GCA_010014985.3 Delias pasithoe
GGGAATTATTTACTTTGTATAGTAGTAAGCGAATACGGGGTGGGGTATCTTTCCAAGCAAACGTTGATAAATCATGGATTTTTATATGTAATTTATCTACGAAGCTAAATTATTAACCTCAAAATAAGAAAAATTATAGTTGCAAAACTTATGTTAATACTAAAATTTACTTTGAAATACTCACGGACTAGAGCATATTTTCCTTTGCCTCTCGCTTCAACCACTTGTCCTTTCTTGATTTCATAACCTTCTGCAAAATATACTAGAGCCAAAATTAACATAATTATTCTCATTTTGGCGATAAAATATGACATTTCGTGTCAACACAATTTTTTTGTTAGACGTTATTTATGTCAGGTGCTGGAACTGTTCTTGTTTAAAATTATACAACGTTTTGCGCGAGGAATTTAATTTTGGATTTATGCAAGGCGGTTCCTACTTTAGATTTTCAGTCAACGTTGTGATTATGAATGTCTATGTGTACAGTGACTCTGGTCATAAGAAGACTTCGAGGCAAGTAATGGAGAGTAATGTGATAATTAAACGCTAAACATTGTAATATCGGAAAGTAATATTATGTAATGTCAACAATTTCAAGAAGTTTCACTAATTTTCACGTTGACGATTTACATAATATATAAAATCTATATCTACTTTCTTGATTTGACAATTATTTGTGTAAACAAAAATATACTTTATAAATCTAGACTATTTCTTATTAACATTAACAATTTATATGCCTAAGCGAGCAAAGTTCTCTTGCCATTTACTTAATTAATTATTCATTTAAATTAAAGAACATTATAAAAAATATAAATAAATGTGACCTTCATTCATGACAGAAACGCGACAACAAAGCGGGACTAAACATATAAAACAACAGTTTCCAAATAAAATCGTTTTTAAATAGACGAGCTCTAATTCGTCTATCAATATAATTCATTTCTCCCAGAGCATTTGAGGCTGAGGCTCGAAAAGTAGAAGTACTAAATTAAAATTCAACAAATTTTGATCATTGAAACATCGGTTGTTGAACTTGATATTTAAGAAGTGGAGTCGTTAATTTAAATGATACTTGATTAGATCCATAATATATGAGCATATTGCTAGGTCTTAATTAAATCTATATTTTGAAATAGATTCGTCGTAGCTTGTCACGTTTATACACTTAATTGTAGGTTATGTTTCAAAGGTAATAAATATATCAAAAGTATTTTAGCAACCTTATCATCAGGACCTTGGACCCGAGAAAGTTATGATTGTTTAGTAAATAACTTTATATGGTTTAGAGCCTATTTTACACTTTATTACCTTAAAAATATATAACTTTAATAAAATAATATGAGACATGACGCTCTTCTTACGAATCCGCCAAAAACCCATAGACAAAGTAATACGTTGTGTTGCCCATAAAAATATATTTATACTTGATTTAAAAAAGTATTGACGTTTGGCGATGGAAGCTGGTGTAGAAGTTTTCCAAAGAACAAGTGTACAGTTTCCAAACTAATTATCTTCAGAAGGATAACAATAAAAGAAAACACGTGGAACTAGTCGAACTTTAATTGTGCAACTTTGAACTCAAAATTACTTTTTATTCATATTAATATTTAATTACTCATTGCATTATAGTTGGATTTTGTATACTGTTTAATATTTTACAAAAAATTTTATAACCAATACTAAAAGAGGTTTTTTGCGAGGTACAAATGTCTGTTTGTCTGTCTATGTTTTTAATATGTGACCAAGTTGAATCTTAACAATTTATTAATATACCATTCGTCCATTTATGAAGTATTACTGTAACTAAATTTACTACTAAAACTACTGACTATTTAAATTGAATTGTCATCTTTTTTAATTCTGAGAATGAAACAATAAAATAATGTGTAAACCTTATAACCATCAACGAAATAGAATAAAAATATATTTGAATATTTGGAGCATCTAAACTATACAATATTTTAATAATATTACCACAGGGATAGCTTAATTTATTGCTTCTTCGTATATTGCCTTTGTTATACTTTCAAGCGGATGTCGACATAAACTATTAGACGTTCTTTAGGAAATTCCTGTTGCAATTTTAAAATTAAAATGACATTAGGAAATTGCTGAGTTATTTTTATATAGATCCTCTTTGTTATAACTATTTATAGTGGTATTGTTTAGGTATACTATATAAACAATATGATGAATTACGATAAAAGAAGAATTATAAACGGAAATCCTGAAACTTTACAGAGTTGTACACTCATTCATTATCAATTAAATAATTGATATTCCCTTCCAATAAAAAATTACAATATTGTGATTTAAAAAAAAATTATTTCGTAAAGGATTAGATGCAACGTATCTAAAAAACTAAACTATTGACGCGTATAAATATCTAAAAATATAAATGAAAGAAAACATCATTCCAATATTATTTATTCTTAGTAAAGAGCCAGTCAAAGGAACTCATATCGCTGCCAGGATAACCCGCCTTTATAGGTTCCTCTGAAGGTCCGTAGCTATATCCCACTGTATCGTAACTTGGACCACCATACACTGGCGTTGGTTTTTTCATATAATGCTTTAAGAAAATAGCGACGATTGTAAACAGCTTTTGGAATAACGTCATCATTAGGAATACTGATACCGCTTTGAATATCGCCACCTTAGAGAGCACGAACAGTAGAATCATTCCTGAAATATTATAATTTAGTAGAATGGAAATAAAAAATATACAATACCTTTTGGGCTATAACAACTTTAATCGTATGAATCGACTTTGAACTACAGAATACGACTTAAAAATCTTACTTTGCATATATAATAATTTGCTATCAACATCACTCTACTTTTAATTATATTCTATAATTTTTTTTATTAAATTCAAATTATTACAAAAAAATTGGTTTGATCTTAACAATTCTTATAATTCTTCAACTCAGTCTAAAAACATACAATAGTTACTAAATAACAATAAAGATAAATTCATTCGAGAAAACTTTATCTATGTCCTTACAAATGAACTGATAGGATTTTATAAGAAAAGCATAAATGCGATTACTTGTCCATTGAATTTGTACAATTGAAGATTCAGTAAGTTTGTATTTACGTAGGCATTTAAACCATTACATACGTACTTTAATAATATTGATAGTAAAAAACAGAATATGCCATATATTCGCTTTTATACTTTAAAGACTATCGAATTTTGGGGCTAGTGGTAAAAAATCACATGCACAAGAATGTGTACAGATTTTAAATAAGACGTAGCTTTAAATACAAAGTTTCGTGAATGTTGTAAAATTCAACCACTGAAATATACATCTAAATATGATTTCATAAAAAATGATAGTAATTTATTTAATTTTAACTAGTCATTATTTATAATTTTAGAAAAATCGACTGACCTATCAATCGGGCAGGACTCTTCTTTTTCGCTCTACCATCTTCGATTATATCATCCAAGCAATAACAACTTCCAATGACAATTAAAATAATGAAAACTGCTTTATACATCATTTTTCACGCACAAATTTAACTCTCTAAAATTTTAACTGTTGATAAGTGAGACCACGTTTTTGGTTGTTATTTGTTATTTTTTTATTGTTTAGAAGTGCAGAGATCTTGTCATGGCAGACCAGGTCTTATAAATAAGGCACGATTGAAACAAACACATGAATTTGTTGGAAGTCTTCAAGGAAAGTTTTTTTGTTTTCAGCATTTAAACAAATACCTTTTCATGGATGTGACTAATGGATTTCGTCCGTAGAATCGGGCTTTTGTTCGCCCTCACGTTCTACACATGGTTATTTAAATTTTACGGTTTTAAAAATTTTCACCTTCTTAGAAAGAAAGTGTTTAGCTGCTATTTGCATTACAAAGCATATGTATAGACCTTTCCTCATAGCGTACACCCGTAAATTAGGTTACTTAAAATAACAACAACATAAAAGTCGTGAAACTATAAATAACCTATAAATATAGTCTATATATCCTTAAGTTAATTATTACTTAATGAATAATGAAATAATATGTTACGACGGGTACAATTTTTATCTAAGACGGCCTCCGATCGTTAATAAAACGTTAATAATGTTAATAAATCTTATACACGAAAAATTTCTACTTAATATCAATCAAAAAAGAAAATATATTCACCTTAAAATTGACTATTGATGACATTGATTGACATAATATATTTCGTAATTTACTGTGATTAATTTGGTAATTTACACCTAATTTACTAGTTTTATATAATTTAAATAGCAGGTAAAATATTAAAAAATCTGGATTTAAAAAAAAACATGTTAGGAATCATGCTATAAACCGCAAATTAAGTTTAGTGATCTAAATTTTACTTGAGGAAGACATTTGTACTAATCTATAAAGATATAAAAATAAATGCCACTTTTCGATAAAATTCTATAACTCGAGAACAAGCTCACCTATCCAAACCAAGTTAAGGCTTTTCATTTCAATAAAAATAAATTCAAGTAATGGCGGATCTTTTTGCTAATGGGGATTGTGCGGTCAAAATGAATCTTTTTTCAGTGTTCACGGGCAAGCATGTTGTCCTTATTCATGCGGTCATTTGGTGTTGGATGTGTCTTGATTTTGATTAAATTGTCAGCGATAATTATTGCTTTGTGTTTATATTTTTAAAAATATTGTTGAGCGCATTCACACAAGCGGTGAGTCTTCAGTTGTTCAAATGTACTACGTGTATGTATTTTCTGATATTTTTAGCGAGCAGCCGATGCTTCTTATCGTTTACAGGCTTTGTTTGATTTAAATCGTCAAATGCATTTACACAAACAGTAACTAATAAACTGTTGAAGCATGGCGATTTAAAAATGAATTATTCAATGACTTTTTATATATATGCAATCATATATACTTCCATACACACATATACCTCCAGCCGTTTGTTTATTCATGCTAAAAATGAAAATACAAAAATATTGTTTACTTAAATGTTTTGGATTAATTTTTAACATAGCTAGCAATTAATAAAATATTTATTGTTTGCATTTGTTGTTCCAATTGATTTTTTTATTATTTCATTGTATACGTAGCGAAGCACGTATCGGGCCGCTACGTATACGAGTAAAGTGAAATATACAATAGTCTGATAAAAAAAGCTAATTAGAGTAGAAGCTACAACTTTACATCGCATTTTACTGCAAGTAGTTTTAAATGAGATCTAAATGAGTTTAAGCTCAGTAAAAGTAAATTACCCAGTAAGGGCTCAGATGCACTTCCAACGAGAAGATTCCACTGATTGGATGTAAACTGCTCAACTGCGGTTTGACAGCACTTTTATTTTTAAATCCAATTGCGAAAATGTACATCAAAGATAATTTACTATTAAATTACAACTGTATCTTTGATTTTTTAGAGAACTGAGATAATTATCTAATAACATATAAAATCTGGGTATCAAACTTGTATTGCTCTTGCATCATTCAATTAGGATATAAATAATACTCTTATTAATGTCCTTCATTATATATACATTTTATTACTGATGTCATTACTTTTAGATAATAGTATTTGTCTCTGTATGATCTAATTGGAATTATAATTAACTAAATTTTTGATTTGAGCAGTTGTGATTTGAAACTATAGAATAATTTTTTAATGTAAAATATCGACCATCACTTTGAGACAGTTTATTGAAGCTTGTCTTTATACAAATATGATTAGCATTCAGTTTCAATAAAATTATAAAATATTAAAAATAACATACGTGGGAATAGATACATTTCTGTATCTTTTTTAATCTTTAATTATTATTGGACTATACTTGATCCCGCAGCTTGACGCACTCCCACTATTGAACTATAGCCATCAATTTCTCATATATATATATATATTTGGTTGTATGTAGTAGCTGCGTTTGCTACAGACTAAAAAAACAGACTAAATTACCCGTGATGGAGCCGGCTCGCCCGAAGTGTTGCCACGGGCTCACAGAATACCACCGTGAAACAGTACATGTATTGTGTGTTCGATGAGTGAGTGAGAATATCAGAGGATCTTGACATTATATCGCTTAAGCGGCATAAAACGCCCGTTATGTGGTTGTCCATGATCGGCGATGATCTCCTATCATAGAGGAGACCCGCCTGCTCCCTTGCCCGCTGCTCCATAAAAATAATATTGTACAAAACATGAAATAATTATAGTAAAATATACTTCATCTGAAGTAAAAGAAACAAAGCTTCAACAATTATTACTGTAATGGATGTTTGTAATAACGATACTAACAACGTATGATAATCTATTCTGTTTTTACAATGAGGCATTGTCTTCAGTAGAAACAAGAATTAACATATCTAAAAGTTTATATTTATAAATATAAAATACTATTTATAAATAATGATAAAATTATTATTCAACTAATTCCAAATTGTATATAATTTCCATGATGGGAGTTTTAGTTAAGTTTAATTTAATCGCTGCACGCCCTAAATCGTATTTAAAATGTCGTTAAACACGCAAAAGTGATCAAGAAATAATTGTAAGCTATGCAACGAGTTGCTCATGAGAATAAATAGTGCTCTGATATAAGCATACTTGTTGAAATGAAAACATTTCTCGTTAGGTGTGGCCTTTACTTGTTCGAATGTTTTCATCTATGTTTCTGCAATCGTAACGTTGAATTCCCATCCAATTCGCAATAACGATTCTATTGGTGTTAACAGCGCGTTGTTCGCTCGCAACTACAAAAGCTGAAAGCAATCATCATTAAAATAATGCTATGTTCGACAGATTATACGGGCCAGGTAAGGCGTGAGTCGGATTTGAAACTTATAAATACGTGTTTGTATATAATTGTGTTTTTTATTCATTGTCCGGCTTGTTCTACAAATTATAATCATATTTAATCAATTGCAAAATGGCTATAGTTACAATTAAATTATCATAATAAATATATATAGAATATTTATTTTGGTTCTTTAATTTCCGAAAGTTTGAAGTCATGGTTTGGAACAGGGAAGTAGAAATGTGATCTCTACGTGGCCGTTGCGTCATGGAAACTCCTTTAGCCGAGCGACACAAACCCCGACACTACATCTGGTTAACTAATCTATGGCCCCGCTTGTTTTATGGGATGCGTAAACGGTTTATAATCGCATCGTTTGTTTGCGGATTTATAGCGAATTCGTTAAATTTTATGCTTCCCAACGCCCAATAAACAAATTTCAGCAGTCCTTAACTACTGTTTTATTGAGACGACATTGTGGACAGGCCTCTAGTAAAGAAGCTTTCATTAAATCCAATTATGATAGACGTGTACTCGTACACTCTGTACTTGTTATGTATGAACTGAGTGTGCAAAAAGGTGGCAGGCCTGTTATATTAACACTTTATATTTTTAATAGATATTTTGTTATTGTTGCATAAACTTGTGGACAACAAAATCGTATGGTATCCAGAGTAAAATTATTTGCCTATATTTATCGTTGTATTGTGAAATATTGTCGCATAACTTAGGCTAAAATAAATAGGAGTCCCTTTCAGATGTCTTTTTTATCACCGCACATAAAGACGCATATATGAGCAATTGGCATCAGGAATGAACGATAAAAATGGCGAAACTAAGGGACAGATAGGTCAATCCTCAAGGGCTTTGGGATAGCGTTTCTGTAATTTATAATACATTATGTACAAACATGTTAATTCCAAAGAGATAGAAAGAAAAGTTAGTTTTTTGCTTGTACACCAGTACTAAATTTAGTTCAAAGCAAAGCATTTTTTCTCAAAGTAGAAAAGTCTTTGAAACGAATTATGTACAAATGCGGAAAGGTTAACTTCATTTGAAAGTATTGTCAAAGAGTCGTTCACGGCTAAATAGAAGTCTAACGGAATGCTTTGCATCTCAGGAATGTAGCCAATATGAACTCACCCCAACCGCTATGATGAATCTTTTGCGTTTGTGTAACAGATTTAAAGATGATATGAATATATACAAAGAAACAGTTGTGGAAAATAGCGAGTCACTTGTTCAATTAACACAGTGCATGAGCAATAAACAGAACGGTGTTATCAGACAGTAGTATAACGATTTTAGTGTGCATTAGGGCACCTGGCCACCTGCCTCCAGGCCGCTCATAAAACCAACGTCTTTATGAAGTCGTAAAACACGTTTACTATTTTATATTTCATTACGTTACACCTAATATCTTTATGCTGATATATTTCTAGATGCTAAAAGAAAACCTAATAAGTGTAATATTAGTATAAATTTTGTAAGTTAAGAATTTTTTTGTTTTCGTTCAAACTGATGAGTTGTTAATATACTAGTATTAATAGTTGTATAGAGTGTTTGTATTCTAATAAGACTGCAGTTAAATTTGTTTATTACATATTAGTATCTTTTCTTTTATGATTTATGATTATTTATGTGAAAAATATCCACCTCAATGACTATTGTTTCCACGTTCTCCCAAAAAATTGTGAAATTAGTAAATTTAGTGTAATATAAATAAAAAAAAAACATATTATATCATCAAATTACTACTTACCTAATTAGACGCTCTGCCAATAACAATAAGAAATCCTGACGATGGAGACAAAATTATATATCCACTTAGACGTTTTGTTTAGTACCAGGAGACCTTCTAATCAGCTCTGTTATTTTATATATGTAAAATGTTAAATTTTTATATAAATATGTAAAAAATATATCGACTGGACAAATAATTGGTTTAGGTATAGACTTATCTCTCAATACTACTCTGCACAACAAAAAATTGATTTGTTGTAACGTTAAATTTATTTTCTATATAGTAAAGCTCCTAAGATCAAGACATTGATAATTCTTTAAACGTCTTTCTTCGTCAAACTGCATTCTTATCAAAAGTATGAATTAATTTATGAATGTATTAGTTTAAAATAAAGTGTTTATTGCGAAATAAATGTTAAAATTTAAAAAAAGAGGAAAACACACTTTTTTGTCATGTTTATAACTAATAAAATTTTATATGATTATAACTTATCCAATTGAATCCAATTTAAGTAAATAATCAATTTTCTGAGAAGGTCGGCAATTTTTCCAATTATGTAACCAATTACATGTTTATATCTTAAGGAAGAAGATAAGAGACACAACACTATTCTCAACATTTTATTGGCAATAAAATAAATAATAAAATAAATTACGTTAGGTACATGAGTCACATCGTAACTCGTAGATATCAAATAAATTAATAATGTCGCTTTACAAACTATGTGACAGATTTAACAGACTGCATAGTGCATAGGATACCATCGACAATAATTATTTTAGTTTTGTGTATGTGTCAACTATGGAATCCTTTTAATATTATTGAATACCGTGACTTTTCCGCCGGTATGGTCCGTAGCTGTGTTCATAGTGAGGTCCATAACTTTCAAACTCGTGATGATGAGGATGATGGTGATGTTGCTCTTTGAGATAACTTACAAACCAAGATAGGAAGTAGCCAGCTTTGTGTATGAGCACCCAAAAGATAAATGCATATATCAACTTTAACACGAACACCTTCTTCAGGATGATGTCCGCTATGAAAACTGGAACACGTCAAAACTCTTAGTCAAACGATAGTTTTTGAAAGTATTCATTTTTTTTATTTGAATTGGTTAAAATTAAAGGAAAACTCCATAATAACGAACCATGTTGTCTTTTGAAGTATTGTACACAAAACTAGAGTAATTGAATGAACTATCTATTGCATCTACATTTCTGTTCCATAATTTAGTAAATTGTAGATAACCTACAATTTAATATTCAATATAGACATAACTTACCCAATAGAGCAATTTTCTTTTTTTTCCCTCTAGCTTCCAACTCAGCATCCGCAAAAACACAGATAATTAAAGTCAAAAACACGATTAAACTTTGAGAATGCATTTTGTTTGAAATAATTGCAAGTATTTTGGTGGCTGATTGGTATAAATTTATATATTTTTCCTTTGTATTTTGTATAAATATTTTACCATGTATAATGTATGAGGAGTTTTAACAGAATGATTCCACAAAGCTATTGTAGGTGGACCTAATATCGGGTGCTAATCAGAGAAAACCATACTTTCAGTTCAAACAATTTATATTATCGTACTTATGTAATATTTTCTAAAAGTTATAAAATATATTTTTATCATAAGACTTGTAACATAGGCATATTATTGTATGTATGATTTAAATTATCGATTTTTTGTTCTAGGTAAATATAAAAACACCTCTTTAATCAAAATTTTAGAAAAAAGACACGTATTTTCTTTTGAAGTTTCATATTTCATAAAATGTTATTTTGATTAATTTCGTAGCTTCATAATTTGTTAATTAAATGGAAAAATAAGACTATTTGACAATAATGAAATGTACACATTATTTAAATATTAAGTTACTAAAACGTATTTAATTAAGTAGAATACTAATACGCGTTATTAGGATTTTTCTATTTCTGTTCACTCTTTTTCAGTGTCCTCAAGATAAATATAGAAAAAGGAACACAAATAAAAGAAAAGTATCTTAATATAGGGAATCGCGTATCGCCTGCACGTACTCCCAATATGTCCAACATACCATACAAATACGTGACTAGTACTGCAGCTTTAAAAATTGTTTTTTATACCTTATTCACGTGAAAAGATATAACAAATTAGGTTACAAGTTAAATCGATAGATAATTTGGAATATTCCTTAACATGTAAAGTCTAAGACAATTCAATTTACTCGTCATGATTAAATTACAAATAAGTATCACTAAACAATCAAATTTTTATATAAGTAGCTCACGTATTCTGGAATACGATGTGAAATAAATAAACGCCAATGTAATCAGTAAATATTTATCAATAAGGTACAACTACGTTATATGCGTAACACGTAACAGAAACAATTAAATTACAAATACATACGAGTACAATAAATGCCACATACTTTCACAAATATCAACAAGGCATGTTGGCCCGCTATAAATTATCTCTACCCAGAGACCCGTTTTGAACGTAGACTGAACCTTAAGTGAAGTTACCTTCCTGTCCTTGATTTAGCATTTGTCTGAAGTATTAGGTACGTACGCAGCCAAATCAAAGTGAATATATTATGTGGCACTTGTGATTTGAATCGATAAAAATTCCTGAGATGTAGCAAATTACGCCTCGTATCTACTAAGCTTCGTTTACTCACTGTACTGTTCACCATATAATGTTTAGCTTTAGCTTTAATAAATATTAATATTTTTTATGGAAATGGTGGCAAACGAGCAGAAGGCTCACCTAGAAAAAGCGGTCCTAACCTCATGGACACGTCCAGCTCTTACAGTGTCGCGGGTGCATTACCGGCCTTTAACTGTCGTACTGGTTTGGAAATACCTATGCTAGCAGCTGGTTTCAGAGTGGTGGTGCGCGGCAAAAAATGCCTTAAAAACACTCTATGGAACTACGAACATCGAGGTGATACAGATGAAATCCTCTATTCTGCCTCGATGCTCAATGGTGAAATTCGGCAGCAGGTATTAATCCAAACAGCTCCTCCGAACATTCCCCGTGATAATGTCATAAGTTAATTAAAAGTAAAATGAATAAATAGTGATCAATTGTATAACTTTAATTTGTTTTTAACCATAAAATCAACAAAAGTTAATTTAAGAATTCATACAAAATGAAACACCGGATCGCTTCTGAACTGGATTCATTGGGAACCTGATTCTGAATTGAAGCGTATCAATTTCATTTATCATTCAACTAATTAATTGTGTGTGGGGACATGTTGCATTTTGTTTTAAACATAAGTACATAACGTATCTAAAACAGATAAAATTTCAAAATCATACAATAATCAATTTGATACACACGAGTCCTATTAAAATCTATTTAGGAGGTAGACACCACAGAGACAGAAATACGTCAAATATACTCTTCATCGGAAGCTTAAAAATGTTTTTCTTAGATGACTTTGTAAACTATATATATTTGCTTAGCGTAGTGCGTAAGAGAGTGAACTCAGGTTGTGTTGAACTCAAGAAATCACGATCACAGCACGTAATTGGAATCCTAACCGCATTACCTTACCACGAATATTTTCATGTTCTTGACTATTTCAAAATTATGTATATTTTTATACAATTTTCACTTGATTCCCAAATTTTCATTCTGGTTTCATATATTTAGAAGATTCTTAGCTGTAATTTTTCTGTGAATTCTCTGACTTTGCAATCGCTAATGGTATCGTAAAAAAGTTCATTATCATACTGTTACGCTCTCTAAGTAAAATATTTTCAATCGAGAGACGAACAAGTGTCTCCACTTAGCTGAAGTAATTGAAACAATATTTAAAAAGATGCGAGTGATTTCAATAAAACATGTTGGAGTAATGGAGCTTAGGGCAAGTTGAATTAAAACCAATAAAAATTATGTGTTCAAGTGTATTTCTAAAAAAAATTTATTTAAAATCTGGAATATACACCACAAAACTACAATTACAAGTCACCTTCAGATCGATACATTTTAATATATACACGATACATACACGAAAACTTGTAATAAACACATAGAATCTGAAATTTGTATAACACGTCAGATATAACTTTTAAATAAAATAAGAGTATATTAAAGGACTATGATTCTTCCAACTTTCTTTGTTCTTTAAAGTATGCTCTTAAAATGAACAACGAGTTCAGCAGCGCTTCAGGATGACAGCTGACTTTTTTGTGTACACACCTTCTAGAATAAAAGTAATGCTCTGCTTCTAACATCGCCGGCATAACTAATAACAAAAGATCATAAGCTTTTGTCAGGTACAAGCCTCGAGTACCTCCAGTACTTTCATAAATACTCACTTCTCCTAAAATAATTTTCTTAAGATCCAATTCCTGTGGATCTAGTTTAGGCTTAGCTATTTCATTATGACATGTGGTATTTATCTCATTCTCTAATTGTTTTTCTATAGACGTTTCGTCGTCATCTTCCGTTTCAAGTGGATCAAATATATTTCGTGTCGTTGTTTTTGACCTGTATTCAAATATATTCAACTTATCTTCAATTGCTGGCTTCAAACGAGTAAGTAAACTCAAAATATTGTCTACTATCTGCTCAGACGTAGGTTTTATGAAAAAATCATCGTTTGTATTCTTCTCGAATGAATAGCGATCGTGTAGATATTGAAGTATACTTGATAGAATCGTGCGTCTTGTCTTTATATGTTTTCTCATTGCTGAAGCAAACCTACGACTTATATCATTGTTCTGTGCGTCTAATTTTCTAATCATAAAACGTAACGCGGCATCAGCTTTTAACAAATTTCCATTAGGTTTACACAAAGCGGTGATTGTCGCTTTAATAACAACAAGGCTGTCGTGAATTTCGTGTAAAATTTGTAATTCCTCATCATTAATAAACAAATCCATTTCCAGATACGTCAGAGACTCGTGTATACAGTTTTTAAGCTTTAAAAATCGACCTATCATTTCACATAATGAACTCCAACGCTTTTTACAATCCAGCACAAGATTGATTTCTTTGTCGTTCGTTTTTCTTACGTTACTTTGCAATAGTTTATTTCGCGTTGCTGAATTTTTGTAATATTGTACCAATTTTCTGACCTTCTCAATAATATCTTTATATATTAGTTGTGGTTCTGTAATATTTTCTGGATACTTTAGAAAGAAAGCATTCTTACGTTCTGCAGGATAAAATTCACTGTCACTATCATCGGAAGTTTCTGAGTTATCATCATAAACTTGAGAATCATCTTCTGTGTATAAAACTTCGAGTACGCCATACTGAACAGCCTGAGCTAAGCACAATTGCTGTTCAATACCCAGTTCCAGATTGATATGCGACAATGAAATGCTACTAGTTATAGAAATTATGTCGTCCTGCAAATTTATATCAAATACCTGCAGTCTTTCAGTGAGATGTTTTATTACCTCTTCACTTTCCACGCTCCTTTTAATTTTAAGGAGTCCTAAAGTTTTTAAGCCACCAAATTTTGTATCGTTGTTATAAATATTAATGCTTATATATGTTTTATTATTTAACGTAATAAACTCTTCAAAGTTAAGACTGAATTTCCAACCTAATAACTTAAATTGTTTTAACTCATTCGTTACCTCAATTTTTACTAAATCGCTCTGTTCAAGTATCATACTGATTGTCTCTATGTCCGATGAAGGCAACTCGTATGCTGATTGTGATAGAAGGCTGCATAGATCATACGAATCACTAAAGCTACTAAGAGGTATCCCATCCAACGCTACCATTCTTGAAATTAATTTCATGGGAGAAAATTTGGCACTTAGTTGACCATTTACCGAGTTAAAAGATGATTCTTCAAAATCATCTTGTGGCATATCTACGTCATCGTAACCCGGTGCCAGTTCTGCATCTTTGTAGGATGTTTGTTCTGGCTCTTGTTTTATAATAGACATTGGTGCACCAACAAGATTATCTTTCTTTACAAACGGATGTCTAAACGTTATTTTTTTATGCATTCTATTTAAATCACTTATTTTATGTTGTGATTTTAGGTGGCTGTACAGGCCGCTGGTTCTGGCACCACAGGTTCTGAGGACTTTGGAACAAATCTTACACTTTGCATTTTCACCATCCATTGATCTTAAAAAATGATTCCAAATCAGAGAAGGCGATTTTTGACAACTGTCATACTCTGAGAAAGTTGAACCGGACCTGTTGATAAAGATTTTTACCAAATTAATGTAAGATAATTTGTATATCTAATGTAATAAGGAAGTTTTAACAGATTCAGTTTCACTTTAGTTTTAAATATATAAAGTCACCACATTATTTTTACCTTTCAACTTCATCAGTTTTTGTGGAAGATTTATGTTCTCCGTTTCTTCTTTGAACTATCTCTACCTTTATGTCATGTTTTGTTCTTAAGTGAGTATGGAGACCACTAGTTGAAGCTCCATTAGTTGCTACAATTTTCGAACAAATTTTACACTTTGCCGTTTTTCTATCAAGAGAAGTTAAAAAGAAGTTCCATGTTGACGATGGTCTTCGTCTCTTAGTATACTCTGCGTAGACTTCTAAAGACCTGAAAATATTATGTAAATATATTCTATAAGTGTATATTTACAATATTAGTTCTCTTACTAGTCGTATAACTTTAAAAATTGTTAACCTTGCATATGAGAATAAATAAATGTTTTGGCCATAAAGACGCTTAAAATAAGTAAATAAATTATTTGTACGAATATGTAATGCAGGTACATATTGTTATATACGTTATTTAACTAAATTATATGACGTTTGTGCAATCATCGGTACCTAAATAGTTATAGTAATTTTACATGTACACACAAGAGCTCATATAGGTATTTACTATTTAGTATGGCGGCCACATCGGTTATGCTGTATGCATGTGTAAGAATGTAAAAAACACCGATGCTAATTTTTGAATTCGGGTGAGTGCAAGAACGCCCTTAGGTATCTAATAAAAAATTTATTATAATTTATTGAGAATTTTAGTTAGGCTATCTTAATTTGATAGTATCACCCAAGTTACTACAGTTCAATGTAATTTTATTTATTATAGATAGATACTTATAATATCCTACTACAATATAGTAATGCATTAAATTGGCGCCGACGACAACTACGCATTATTATAACGCGTCCCAAATCTGTTAACATATATTATTATTAGGTATACTAACGTAACTATTGAACTCAAAAGACGACAAATTTGCGCTTTCATAATAGGACAAACCGGTTTAATATATATATAGGTACCTGAGTTATTCATTATATAGATCTAGACGAATGATTGATAAAACAAGAGAATTATTGTGCAGTAAACGTAACATTACGTTTGAATTTATCAATCGTATTGGGCTTATTCAAATTGAATTAATATTAAACTGATTACACTACTTACATTTTCTTTAATATAATCAATATCCAGAATGAAATATGTTTAAACTATAAACCGACTGACACTCACAAGCCGCCTCGCTTTCGGCACTACTCGGGATTGTCAGCGGACAGCGATAGCGGTAACCGCCACGCATCGCGTCGGTCGTCACTGCTCTCTTCCCCGCGCCCTTTCCGCAACCGTCTCTCGTACAAGAATCAACACAAATAAATTGGAACCTTATATCAGAAACTATACAACATGATATCGTTTATTTTTTTCTATTCAACGTAACGGAGAGGCGCCAACCGGTAGAAAACACCAGAGGATAACCTACCGATTCCGCCTTCGTAAAATATTATTCAATCAATACTTTTCGGCACGGTGTCACCAACTATTAACAATAAATATTATATAATGAGTTATAAACGGTAACATTACGTACAATAAATGTTATGTATATAATGATAAATAATTGTTAAATATAATTTGAAATACGACTAAATGGTATGCTATGCTAATTGCTATGTAAAACAAAAGAAACAACATTTAATCGTTCTTCAAATTAAATTTAACAATTATTTATCTTTATAAAACTACATTTAAAGCATTTACTTGAGTTGTATTAATGATATACATTATTAATTTCAAAGTAACTATCCACTGGTTATTTTTTGGCTTCTGTGACTAGAAAATATACACTTAGAAGATAAAATTAAAATCTTCAACGACACCATCCGTGAAAGATAGACTAAAGAAAAATATAAACATTCACTATAAAGAGGTTTTCTATATACGTAAATAAGAAGTACTTTTATTTGAACGTCTCGTCGGTAGAAACAAATACTTTCGTGTCGACGAAAAAAATTATTAGCTATCTACACTTTAATAATTTCGAACCAATGCAATTTCAATCCAATATCATAGTCCGTACTATTAAAACAAATAACTAATGACAGTTAAACATTAACTCTTTGTTGTAACCATCAATTATCATTAAAATCATCTTTCCATGCATAATTCAATGATAATTGCGTATCGATAATTGAATGTCGGACGCTGGGAGTTAAACTTTACCGATTAACACAGTTTTCACCGCACACAATTTAAATTGTCTAAATTAAGGACAATTGTGAGCTTTTACACCAAACCAATGTTAGCGATTTCCTAAGTGAAGATCACTTCGTGAAAGTAAAAAATACAGGCGTATATGGGTGTCCCTTAAGACATTAAAATTTTGGATGTTGCATTTTATTATTATTTTAAAGTTGTTTTCTCTTACTTTTTATAGTAACCATCGACTATATTCTTCGTCCTTTTAAAGCTACAATACATAAAACTGCAGTTCTTTTCATTTTCAGATTAAAGCGTCCAATTAAGAGACCTCGTCATGAAAAAACGTATTAAAAAAAAATCTTCAAAGAAATCTCGGCGAAATTCCGGTAACAACGACATCAGTTGTCGCTTCAGTCATCAGTTTGCTATTTTTAATTGTATTTGTTTCTAGGCGTTAGTGTAAACATGGGTAAACATTTTCACCCGTGGAAGAGCTATGCTAATTCGGAAATAGGGCCGGTTCGTACGAAGTGATACCACGAGCTTACAGAATACTCAGCGTGAAACGGTACTTTTACTGTGTTTCGCTGAGCGAGTGAGGGCATCGGAGGCCCTTAAAAATGCCGCGTAAGCGGCGTAAATAGCCAGCGACACAACTAATGCGCGGACTATAGGGCGGTTGTCCAAGGACGGCGGTGTTCTCTTACCATATAGAAGACCCACCTGCTCCGTTATTCGGAATACCATAAAAAATATTAGTTCAAATAATTTTATGACAAATTACACACCCTATTTTAATGCTTCACCTAAATATAATATAGTCGTAATAAAAAAGATTCGTGTTTAACATGTGTGCAGACAAGAACTTGGTTTTATGTAATGTAATATTATGCAGTAATGGAGAATAAATAGAATTACGAAATGTTATTGTTAACTATAGCTGGATAATAACAATTTAAAATGCATAAAGTTGTGTATTTTCTCATCCTGAATCATATAACATATGACCTAAACACAAATGGCAAATAAACAATTGTTTACTTCACGTGATATAATATTAAGTATTAGTTTGATATCTATTTTATATAAAAAGTGGTATTATTTATTATTGGATGCAGGCAACATGTAAAACATAATGAATCACATATCTTTAAAAATGGTGGACAACTTCAAAAATCGGGAATGTGGTATCATCTTTGGTAATATCCCAACTGAGCTATTTTAATCAAAATAGCAATACATTTATGAAAAGGGTTAATAAAATAAATTATAATATTAAAAACCAAATATAATTAAATGGTAAAAAATATAAAATGTTAGCGCTTCTATAACTAAATTTCAATAAAACGATGGTTTTACTTTGAATCAAATTGTTTTATTTCGACTTCTCTCACGTCGAGTACGACGTGTTCATATGAACTTGTCTATTATGAATTGGAACATATACAAAAATGACAATTTATTTTATATTTCTTGAAAAAATTGCTTCTCTAATCTCTTAAGGTGCTCTTGAATGAACATTTATAGATTAATTGTGAGCACTTTTTAATTTCAATATGTTCATTTGTAAAATCAGAGAACTATTTTATTTAAGTTTGTACATGTATGTATTCCGAATCGATCATATAAAACTACTTAATAACATTTTATCTATAGTATTGCTTTCCATCACATGTTAAATGAATTAAATTACATATGTCAACAGTGTGTATTCAATGTTACATTTCTCAAAATAAATAATCATCAGAACTGTAACAATGTGAAGAATTTTTTGGAGCAAAACAAATTTTAATTAATTACCAACTATTGTCAATCAATTTGATTTTTCGTCCAGATTAGGACTTTGGAATATGATCTCTTACTTTCACCTATATACTTAGAGCTTGGACATCTTCGGTGAGGAACTCTTAAAAATAAGAGTATTATAGCAAGTCTACGAAATCATATGTATTATTATTAGATACCACTGAATACACTTTAAAAAATTATATCAAAACTTTTAATAGATTTTCACTGATTAATCAATTACAAGGCTTGTATTATATTTAGTATTTTTTAACAATGTAAAACCATCAAATGCTTTAATATGATTGAGAATGTTGGATACATTGCAGAGGAAAACAAATTGGTGAATTCAGTAAGATTAATAAAGATTTTATATCTTTCAAGTTAGTTCAATATATCTTCAATTCGGTAAATTCTCCCATGGTTACAGTATCTACAAATCAATGACATTAACAAATTTCTAAGCTCTTTGTGCTGGTTGAATTAACACTTCACAGGACAAAACTCATTCCAAACAACTATTAACATCGTCGTCATTGATTTCATTAAATTGGTACTAATATAACATAATACATTCAAACGCTACATTAAGCTAATGAGGTCATTTCATATTTTATTGTAACTAGTTCAACATTTTGTAAAAAATATTTTAATCATTGACGCTATACAAGAAATTACAAACAATTATTATATTTTACTATGGCCATCTTTCAATATAACGTACAGCTAGCGGCGATGGAAAAAAATACAATCGTACATATACTAATTCATACACCTTCAACAATATGAGCTCGTTCACTTTTTAGTCATCCTTAAATATCTCGTAATGCTTAAAACAAAAGCAAAATTCAGCACAGTGCTTATTGGACTACGGACATTTTATCAGATTTTTTTTGACTTATTTACCATTTCTTTTTGTTTGCAAAAATTAAGTTAATGTTACAAACAAAAATATTCAATGGTGATTGCGAAACATTCAATAATTTGACAACGCAACTAAAATTGTAAATTTAATAAAATTAGAAAAACTCATAAAGTTACTCTTATTTTAGGTGACCCTGCTATATTTACGATAAATTGTACTTGCTTCATCACGTTGACAAAGTAAATGGTTTAACTACGGCAAAGGGATAAACAAATGGACATAAACTATTTCATATTAAACTCGACTATATATAATATGACGGAGATTTTTGTATAAAAAATAAGTCTCCCAAACTCTAATAAAGCGCATGTGATTATATTATCTATTTAAATGAAAGCTAAGAACTCCACAGGCTAACAACGTAGCTCATGTATTCATTGTGTATGTTGCAATGTTGCATTATATGATATAGTTTAATACTATTCGTTTTCCCTGCTAGACTCATCCTAAGCGTTGTCTTATGCAACACACTCTTCGAAGACAACAAATGCATTAAACAGTGCACGCATAGGGTAGTGAAGACTATCCCATCAAACAACTATATTTCTTATACCTACAATTTACAATCGTAAATTACAGATTTTATTTTGGACAAAATTGAACAAATACGTGATCCAAAAATGGTGAACTTTAATAAGAAACTTATAATTTTAAACGTGTCCAGCAGGTTTAGATTTACTTGAGTTATTTCCAAAAAATCACAATTAGTAATACTCTGTCACTTGAATAGAATCTAGCTTGCTAAAAAAGAAAGACTTTGGGTAGATTATATTATTGTGCTAAGCCGTCGTCAAGAGTGTTTTAAAAATTTGCCATCTTGAATATTTACTTATCATCATGAGACGCATGATGTAGACAGAAAACACATGATTTGTTTAAAACTGAGAGCTCAACATTCAAATATGCATTAGGCCTACATAACCCCAAAACAGTACTTAAAAGCGTGAGACTATTGTAAAACGATTCACAACTTTTTTATATTATATCAATCACTTGTCTCGGAATTCAATTCAATATGACTTTGTTGCAACTATTGAAAGAAAGCCTACTGGCCAGTTTTATATTACGATCTTTATGTTTAAAATAACAAATTAAGTTCAACTTTATTCAATGTTTTCAAATTCCATCACATCTTTTTAGTAGTTCACGTAGCTGTATCCGTGTATGTGTAAAACCGAGACAAGATAGTAAATCAAGATGAAGAATATAAGTTTTCACTTCTACATGGTTTAGAAGGGTCTAAAAGAGGAGGGATACTTGATAGGCAGTGCTCGTTGCGTGTAGTCTACGAGATAAGTCCATCCTAGTTGAGTGTATGCGACCGCGAGACGTTCCTCCACTTCCCGGGAAGGTTTCTCTTCCAACATCTTGTGAAGCAGCTTGATAGCCCGACCCCAGTGCTTTAGGGTGAAGCAATGCCAAACGCCATAATTTATAACCTGAAATACGATATTCAAAATCTTTATTGTGAAGGACCAAATAGCGAAATCTGGGTGTGTTAGTATGTAATTTAACTTTTTAAGAAGTTAATAAACTTCAACACACTCAGATTAGAGAACAGACAAGAAACTCAGCCAGGTTACATTTTTATACTGTGTATACATTCTTTTGCACATTAATACATATTTTGTATAACTAGAGCTATTAAACTCCAAACCCCAAGAATAGCTTTGTTTAAGTACTCTTCTACTTTGTTGTACAAATCATAAATGTATATTTATTAGATTTAAATAAATTGAAAGATAGTTCTTCAAAATATAATAGTCATAGTCAAAAACATCTACACATTGAATTAAATAAATGATCACTCATAAATGACATCCTTAAAAATATATTTTTAAGTGTGCTCTCTAGTTTCAAATATTATTCCCAAGTGAAAGTAAGTATCTTAATAAATAATCGTTAGTAACAGAATACGCTGAAGTATTTATTACCTAATTTACGCTTTACGTAAAATTTGTTGAAAGACAATTCTTATATCTCGTTTGGGATTTTGTTGTAGTACCATGCTTAGAGATACCATGGCCAGGTAACGAAGGATTAACGTATAAAACTTATATATCATATATCAGATTTAATCGGATTACCTTAGCATCAGTAAGGTCGGTAAACTTTAGTAAGTCGTTCATATTTTCACGCAGCATGTCAGCAATCTTGTCGCGGGCTGCACCGCTGGATGCAAGCGCGTGGAGCCGACACAGCGCTGTGCCCTTGCGGCCTAGTGCTTCTATTAAATAACCACGCTGTTTTTCTTGTTCCCTGAAATAATACAATGATTAAAAATCAGTAGCATAAAATATTTATTATTTAATCTTTCACAAGCAAATTCGCTAGTGCTGAAAATCGGCTACAAAAGTTCACAGGCTTGTAGACTTAATGTGAATCCAGTTCAATTAAAAGAAACGACTTGATAGATAAATTCTTGGCTAATTAGTAGATATTGAATAGAAAACAAATAATTAGTATACAAATATAAAAATGATAGTACAAACAATCACCGTGTATATTTACATAATAGTAGGAACTTACTGCTTTATCTTAGCGGCATCTGACCGAGAATCATTTCGTATCCCAAGATAGGCCAATAATTGTTCGCGATCCACCCCTGACACGACTTTATTCGCGACATTCACTAATTGCTCACACCACGCTGTCGTCACGTCTGGTACGCCAAGGCTTGGTAACCTTAAATAGATAATTTGTGGTAAGATCTAATATAAATCTTTAAACAAAAATTATTCATAATTCAAAGAACTCAAATTGAAAGATATTTAGCTACCGACTTCTATGAGGGAAGCAAATAAATTAAATAAAAGTAACTAGGTTAACCTACGTGATTCTAAACACAATGCTTATTGTATCAAACTTTGTAATAGCTTACTGAAACTTTTCAGCACTTACTTGTTACTGTCAGTCGGCGGGTCAATGGCCTGTAAATACGCGATATGAGCGCCAAGATACCCGGGAAACTTTTCTATTAATTCCTCATATACTTGATCTAACTTGTCGCCTTCTGCAAAATATATAATATATTGTATTAATCATCACATTGTAATTCATAAATACACATATTTGATATATTGGGTTCAATACACAACATTTAAAAAGGAAACTTAAAAAATTAAGTGGCTTTTAATAAACCCAACAACTATTAATCTTTATTTTAATTTACTTTATAAAACATTACCACTGACAAATTTTTCTTATTGCATTTAAGTACTTTGCTTTACAAATCGAGATTTACTTTATTTTTGGAAACTGACATAAGTCTATTAGAGTAACACTCACCTAATTTAGGCAACCAACTGGTAGATAGTTCTTTAACAGCGTCCAAGTAGTCCTCATGAGTTTTAGGCTTGTCCTTTTCGCGCTCCTTTTCGCGAATATCCTTACGTCGAGGCGCTTCACAGAGCACATATTTTACTTGGTAAACGTCCACGCGCCGCCCTAATTCGTCCTTAGCAAACGTTACAGTACCAGATAACGTCTGACCGATGTAAATATTAGAACGGCTTATCCTGAAAAGATATGGACTTTTATTAAAATAAAACAAATAAAAGTTTATAACCACTATAAGCCATTCGAATCTCATAAAATTGTAAGTAAATTCTCCTCATATTCCATTTTTCATCTCTCTTAGTTCTTATTTCTGAAACTTATTTTATTAAGAAAACGATGGCAAAGAGGCTCACTAATGATAATCGGCCCTCGACCCAAGTACACCATCATCCTTAGCAAGGCCGCGGGTGCGTTGATGGCCTAATAAGGCTCTTTTATATTATAAAATCGACGTATTTATCTAAATAATCAGGTAATAATTGAGTATAAAAATTAAAAATATAATTATAATTAATTTTGTATATATTAAACTTACTTATCAGCTGGAACTGGGGTGAAGAATAGTGGCAATAAGTTGCCGCTCGATAAACAAGCAGTTGCAAACTTTTTTCCGCCAGTTAGGGCCTGGAAGAATTAAATAAAAAAAATAAATGAATAAAAGATTATTATTTAATCTTCCTTAATAAGACACTAATATACGCTAAAACTCAGATTGGTAGTTACAATTTTTTAACATTAATCTTAATTTGCATGTAAAAATAATGTAATATACACTGTAAACATTTTGAATGTGTTTTATATGCTGCTTAATTGCAAATTTCAAGTCTAAAATTATTTTGTAATTGGTTTGTTAAGGCTCTTTAGCAATTTTCTATATCTTGTATAAAATTTAATCATAAAAGTGAAGTAAGACTTAAAATTACTTACGTTAGACTGAGAACAGTAAGCGTCAAGTGTGATTGGTTGTGCAAGGCGCTGCTGCACAACCAAAGGAATCTCCTGGAGACGTTCCAACAGCGATTTGTTGTCGTGACGTATGCTTAAACGTACTGTGTACTCCCCCTTATCCAGCTTCACCGAATACTGAAATACCCGTTATCAAATTAATGATACTGTATATAAGTAGTTAAACCAGAGAAGTTTTATTTGAAATATATTGAAAATTCTCATTTCATTTTAAAAGTGCGCAGATAAATATAAAATAAGCCAAATTCACAGTTTTTCCAAAAAATACGTTATAAATCAAATACCTTAGAAGGATAAGCATCGCCAACTGCCATCAATTGTTTAGAGGAGTTGTAAAGCATCCACATTTGAGACTCGAATTCAGATTCATAGAGCATATCACATAGAAGTGACACTATAGGCGACACCTGCAATTACCGTTAAAGAAACCAAATAAAGTATTTAAATCGGAAAATTGAACCTTTTTGCTAATTTGGTAAAAGCTATCGCTCTACATATGTACTGTAATATAGATATAATTTAGTGATAGGTAGCCCGACTAAAATGAATATATTTATTTTATAAAGTGCCTAATTCAAATAAGACAAATTAATCGTGTATTGGACGAATGTCAATCACAAATTACTAATAAACCTTTTAATTGTATTATTTGACATTATTGTTATAATTACATCAGTTGTCTTCAATATGGGAAAAGTGTACGTGTTTATCACTTGATAGATCTGTCTGCACGGTGGTATCACATCTCGACTCGAGAGCGGTACTATCTTCGAATCTATTGGCCTGAAAAAGATATCGTCATTATATCACAAATAAATGTAACATATTGGAACTCTAAACAGGTTGAAATATTTGGCCAAAGTGAAATTTCGTTACGAATTTTAATTTCAACTAATACTAAATAAAATTCTAAATTAAAAAAAATATCAAAGGCAATATTTAATTGTTTGTGTTACAGTGTATGCTTATGTTAGGATGAAAATCAATTACGCACCGGTACAAAGGCTCAGTGTATTTGAGTTGA
This sequence comes from Delias pasithoe, assembly GCA_010014985.3. Classification (NCBI taxonomy): domain Eukaryota; kingdom Metazoa; phylum Arthropoda; class Insecta; order Lepidoptera; family Pieridae; genus Delias; species Delias pasithoe. Next base: position 42,633 of record JAAAKR030203048.1, read on the forward strand.
GCGACGGGTAGTACATCCTGCGCACGTAACGCGGCGAGCGAAACGGTTCCTAATTCTTGCGCACTTAGAAACAATTGACTTCCAAAGTCCGGCTTCAAGCCGTGAAATTCCAAACTATAATCCACACAGAGTTCACCCAGGTTCGCCCAGTATTTCGCTATCACCACCTCTAAGGTAACATCGCCCTGCAATATTTTCATTATCATAGTTTATAAAAAAAAACTTATCAAATTTTACGATTTTTATGTATCTAAATCATAAACATAACAGTAGCTTAAGAGTAAAAAGTATGTCTACTAACGATGTAAACTATCACGTTTCACGTTCAGTATGATTATAAAAACTATGTAGGACTAATATGTTTCTATAAATATATACTCTAAATGCAATATACTTTATATTTCTACGTCTATGTCATTATTAGTCAGGAAAGACAAAAAACCGCGATAGTGGTATAGACTTTTATCTATACCACTACCTCGGGTATCGTGCCTTACATAACGCCACAAAATGACCATTGACTTAAGAATTTTTTTGTGAAAACGGTGGAAAACGAGGAGACTCATCTAGGACAAGTAGTCTTCTGCCCATGGACACCCCCACCCCTTGCAAGGCCGCAGGATCTTTGACTTTTTGCCATACGTTGAAACACTATACAACCCACTACTTACAAGAACCTGAAAAGGCAGTAGCACTGGTGCCTCACTGGAAATCGCGAGCATTTTGTGTGTCTCGTGCGATCGACAGCTGCGCTGTGGAGCCAGTTGCATACAGTGTATTAAGAAACGACCGCTCACTTCACCACTGTTGCTCGACAAAGATAGTTTGAGTACACCCCACGTCGCTTGTAGTGGAGCTGAAAAGTAAACAACGACTGAAAGTTAAGCTACATTATTATTTTACTACTATACACGCATTAATTGGTCCGAGGTCACAAAAACGCAAATTGCGACACTATTATCTATGGGCAGCGGTAATCTCTTACCATCGGGTACCCATTTACCAGGTTATTCCCTATTATCATAAAAACGTTATCCTCAAATTTACCAACTTACCACAATTCTGAATAGTTTATTAATGTGGCTACATTAACCATTTATTCTTGAGTTTTGCTGCGGTATACTATATACTTACGTATAACAAGATGTCTGCGTATAGTGGCGGGTTTAAAAGAGACATTGTTGTGGGTTAATTGCGGCGCCGCCGCGCAAGGCGGTAACAACTGTGGCTGAAGCACAGTCACGGGGATACGGAACACCGGACCTTTTTCTATACACGACACGTCGTAGGCGTTAATACTAGAAAACAATAGCTTTGCTATGACAGGGTGAATTTCCGTGAGCTTTCAATAGAGGTTAGAGTTATGGATAGGAATCTCAGTAAAACAAATGCTAATTCTGTTAATTATACAAGGCTAACTATGAACACGTATAAAATATGAACGATGAAAAAACAGAAAAATATTATGTCCCAAACCCCTCTGAGGACATAATCTGACCAGCAAGTTATTACGTTACCTTGCAAAATGCGGTCCTGGCGCTAAATGTACAGTATTCACACGCACAGATAACAATCTAGGGGCATTCATGAGGTCGAGATGCGAAGGCGCAGAAACCCATTCGGCGCAACTAGTCAACACGAGACGTACGCCAAATTGTATCTGCCTGCGAATCACTTCTTCTTCTGAAATTATACAACTATATACGCTTTTTTGTATGGGCTTCATACAATCTGTTTTATCCTTAAAAATAATCTATATGGTATTAATGAGTATACCTATAAAAAAAATTGAAATAAAATCGTGTTAAATATAATAATATACGGTGTTGAATATAAAATTTCGTACATATTTCACAAATTTAAATTACTTCCATGATACGAATTTACTTCGCATTTATAATGAATGTTTATAAATTTTTATTTGACAGTAATAATGCTGTCAAAGCCCATACAGATTAAAAATTTATCGTGTTCATAGAGCAAACACTTACTGTTCTCATTGTCTTTTTGTATAAAATTTGGCTCGATGATGATAGATATATCTCTCGGTGCATCATCTGGACGAGGCCTCAATAGAATTCCCTTTGCATTGGCACCGCAGGATATATTGAAGGTAACGTCGCGCTCCGGATACTCGTAGTACTGAGATAGTATCTCAAACGCCTAAGAAACACATGCTTAAATTAGAAAAATAGCAATGTAAGTAATATCTGAAATCAATCACATTTATTTTCAAGTACATATTAATTTCAACTTCATTGTTAGTTTTAATTTTTGGTATAATTATATGAGTAAAGCTGATCAGTTTTTTTATTTTATAATGGACAACGGGGCAAGTGGTTCTCCTCATAAGCAGGACTGCAAGACATGAACAACCGGTGTCCACGTATTGGTGGTGTTGCTATGTTGGGCCTCCAAATCCGGTTTACAAATACATATTTCATGCTGGTATTCTGCGAGCACATGGTATCACTGCGGAATGCGTCCTAATTGATGCGTCAGCATAAGACTGAGTTATTTCTTTGTAAACAAAGTGCAATATACCTTTTCAACATTCAGCAATCCGCAGCCTTGGGCCCAGGGCTCAACGTGATTTAAATAAGTAGCGGAGTTTTCTAAGGCACGCTTCACAGAGTATGGCGAGTATGGCAACCCTTTTGCTTTCAGTCCCGATATTAATATCGCTAAAATCAAATAATTTATATATTTTTAAATGAGATCCTGTAACTAAATGATGTTATTTTGTAATGACCCAACACATGTGTGCATGTGTCACACTGATAATTTTCGTTATAGATATCGATATGTTAGCTGTTAGTTCTAAAATTACTCCTGGGTACTAACTACCCTACAACACATATTTTATATTATAGGAGATATGCAAATTTTAAAAATAACTTATTCAAATCAGTATATAAGAGAAAACTAATACCTGCGGTATTATTTGATCATTCTATAATAAATTTGATAAATATATTTGAATTAATTGTGAATAATTCTACTTGAGAAACTAATAAAGTATATATTAATCTTAAAGTCATGCGTATTACCAACTGCGCCCGCGACATGGGGTGCTGCCATCGAAGTTCCATTCATTAGTTGCGAATTGCGAAGGGTAAACCTGTAATGTAACACGACGTGCTCAATCATTGAATATACCGTCACTGAAGCAAACTCAACTTCTACTAATTAAAACTACACTGAATTTAAGAACTTAATAAAAAAATAAGTAAATAATATCTTTAGATTAATGTTATCACAGTATTATAATAATTAGTATATTAGTCAAACATTGTTTTTCTAAATCTAGGAAAAATATAATAAGTACTATTACCTAGCAACAGATGCAACGGCGCCTCCCGGCGCGCATATAGACAGGCCGGCGGCGCCGTCTGGACAGGGCCCTCGAGAGCTCCAACTGAAAGCGCCGTGCGGTGCCCGTTCACGCATTGAGTACGCAGCGCTCATCATTTCAGGTGACACGTATGCACCAACGCCTGAAATCGATAATGGCCGCATTATAAGTCTAGATATTCCTTTTATTTTGTACCAGCTAAGCCATATAAATTATGAACGTTAGTTGTGTATACAGTGACGCGTAGTATTTTATAAGTATTATGAAACTACAACTTTTCTCTAGAACTCAATCATGTATCTCTCATCGTTAAGGCAGCGTTCGTAAGAAACACTATCGTTCGACCGTTTTACTCCTTTTACTTTTTAAGGTATAGCGGACAACGGCGCAAGTTGGTCTCCTATATGGTAAGAGGACATCGCGCGCATGGACGATTGCGTCAGTCTGCGCATTGATAGGCATTTTTAAAGACCTCCGATGTCTTCACTCACTCGAAACACAGTACAAGAGTACAAATACAGTCACACGTGTTCTATGAGCCCGTGGTACCATCTCGAACCGGCCTAATTAGTGCGCTAGCATATGTTTCAGTATGGTTCTACCAAGGATTTGACAGTATTGAGACACTCCCCAGCCACTGTCAACACCTTCCAAAGACGGAATAAATTTTAAATTAAAATATAATTCTCCGGACCTGGATTCGAAACCGATACCTGTCGCTTCACGGTAGACTTATAAAACCATATACATTAATAAAAGCTTTTCGATATTTCTGGTTATAATATCGCCTATGTTACACATAAATAACGTAGCTTTCTATCGGTAAAAGAATTTTCAAGATTGGTTTAGTAGATCCAGACATTATCCCTACATCATCACAAACATACAAACTTTGCCTCTATAATATTAGTATAAATGTATCTTGTATGTGATTTAATAACAAAGGGTATACTGTATAAAGCTTAATAAATTAATAATACTAAATATCAAGGTGGGCAACAGTGTACATCACTACAATTACAATAAAATGCTATTTTGCTTGCTATGTATTTTTTTTATTTTCGGTTAAAAAGACCTCTAAACAGCCTTACATTTTAAATTACACAAATTCTTGGAATTACAGAAACTTTATATAATTGTAGATTTTTATTAATATGAACTTAAATTAGTGTAACTATTGGATTGCAGAAAAATTGAAACTAACCAATAAGAACAGGATGGGCTATATCTGGTGGTGCACCAACTGTAGCCAGTGCTGGGCCATGATTTCCACCGGAGACCACCCAGGATACACCATATCGATTTACTACTGAGTTTATAATATCGCCAATACGTCTGAAATTTTTTATTAATACTTCATCAGTTTAGAAGATTTTTACTACAAGAAATTATTTGTATAATGTTTTACAATATCTAAAAATAAACTACAACTAACCCAGCATTAGACCAATGCGCATGTTCTCCATAACTCATGTTTATGACATCTATCTGTGATGTCTTACAGAGTTCCATAACTTTAATGCAGGCTCTAACTAGGGCTGTGCCTGTTTCCATGGATCCAAGCCGACTGTCTCCAATTGTAAGTGAGACTATTTGAGCACCAGGGGCAACTCCATTCCTCTCTGGTTCTTCAGGGAAATATCCCGAGGCGATTGCCGCTACGTGTGTTCCATGCGTAGCTACAAATTAGATAACATTAGACAGTTTAAAATTATATAACTATGAAAGTAGACCTCATATTCTTGCAACAATTTCAGACATCATTTATTCAGTCACTATTAAATAATAATACAATACATCTTCAAAATATCTGTATAATCTACAAAATGTTCAAAACTGCACCCAAAAATTTAAAAAAGATAGTTGAGTATTTATTGCAAGGCCCTGATATCATTCAGAGTGTACATTTTTTAAAGTTTTGGCATTAGTTTGGGAGCAGTTTAAGTTATAAATTTAATTAATGACATTAAGTCTTGTTCTAATTAGAATATACTTAAGGACAATTCTAAAATTACTTATTTTGAATCTTTATTTGAGAGTACTTACAGCACATCCCAACTACTTCCAAGGTTTTTCCCTCATCATGAACATTAATGGTTACAGTCATCTCATCTAATGGTGTAAGGTGTGTGTGCTCATGTGTATGACTGTACTCTCCCAACAGAGGCCCTGACGAAAGATCTCCAACTTCTGAAGTGTCTATACATGCTCTGATAACATATAGGGGAAATTACTAAAATTATTCCAGTAAATAGTAAAATTAATGTTTTATAACTATAGCTGGTATTTCTTATGATTGCGTAGCCTGAAAAGACTGATAACAACTGTCTGATCACTATTTAATAATAGCAACAAATAGATAAGAATTAGTCCGTGTCTACTTATATATAAATTTGACAGTAATTAGGATAATTGATTATTCCACACCTCCATACATCCCCATCATGGAAGAGTACACAATCATATGTAGGTCCCAAGTCATTATACTTTTTATCAGCACTCTGGAGTAATTCAACTCTAGCCTCTAATTCCTCCTTCATGAGCTTATCCTCAGCACTTAGAGTAGAATTCTTTAATACTAAAAATACATGCTTTTTAATTTTACAAAAATGAGTGTTACATATTAAATCTGTAAAAGAATAGTGACAAGTACACTTACCAACATCATTCTCAAATTCTTGTAATTTTTTATTTGCTGAAGCAAAGGCTGTTTTATGTCCGACATCCCACAAATGTTCCTTTCTGTACTCTTGTATCCTTTCTTTTACCTTACTTGGATACAAGCTAAATGGGTACAGGACTCCGAGCCTCCAATCTCCTGTAGGATTTTTCCATGCATCTTGTATCTGTGATTAATATATAAAATCAGTAATATAATCTTTTTATTAAAAATATGTAGGCAAAATCATTGGAGAAGTCTATAACAAAGATTACTTCGCGTATTATTTGTATAATGCAGTAACAAAGCAAGAACTTTGCTTATTATTAATTGTATACTATTTAAAAAATAAAACTGGTTATTAATACTGGCTTCCACGTTCAGGTGATAGTAAATCAGATACCTTTAATTTGCGACCCGTTAAACCGGTGATACAACCATCTACGACCTTTCGTATCACAGTACTGGTGTCTACATCACCACAGCCGGTGCAATCAATTCTTTCTATTACCTTAGTTTTCCCCGTGCTTGTAATCTGAAATGATTAAGTCATAAAACATGAAATTGAGAAATCTTTAATTCAGACCAAATGATGACAAATCACAATTTTTTACCGTAAGACCCGAGGCCGCAGGATCAACACCCGAGTCAAAAATTGCAATAACTGTATCTTTTCCATCATAATTGGGATATTTGTTCAAAAAAGATACGACTCCCGTTTCTTTTTTCGGCAACAATCCCCAGACGGGAAATTCACAATCGATTGGTACCTCTGCCATCTTTGCCGACTGAAGACCTGGTCCACAGAATAAAATAATATTCAACTTCTGTTCAATTAAGTACAGACTACTAATAGTAGTTCACAACTTTGGAAATAACGTCGTCTAAAAAGAGACGATATTATTGTTGACCACAATATATCATCCTCAATAACGACGGCTTTCTCTTAGGATCTAGGATCACTTTTTATTTGTACTGTTACAATTTTTCCTATTCATAGTCAGAAATAGAAATCGAAATATTTATTTACTTACCACCAAACTATTACTATTAACCGAGCGGTTTAAACGAAATAAATTTTTAAAACAATAAATTATTGTAATTTTTAAAATATGCAACCAATCTTTTTTATGACCGAAAAGAAAATAAATGCTTTGACTAACATCTTTCAAAGATCATAAAATATCATAGTCTCAAAAGAATTACAGTAATTCAGTAGAAAAATAGTTATTAATTAAATAATTTAATTGTAGATATATTGCGTAATGTGGTTTAACATTATTCCAGTCTATTTCATTATTTCAGCTAGCATGGGATTACCTGGATTAGCTCTCTGGTGGTGCCATCATTTTACCCTCGGCAATGTAATGTATATCAGTAACATAATATGTTTATTAAAATTTTAGGGCTTGAATATGAAAAGTTCTAATAATTATCAAAATAATATATTATTAAAAAATTCATATAGAGAATGAATAAAAAAGAAATGACATAGCCTCGTGTGGCTTTCTTTCCCTAACAATAAGTATGCTATTATTCGTATTTGTATAAAAAAATATTTCATTGTTTATTAATAAAATACTTACAATAATTTTGATCTTCCACTTTACAAAAATCTTTAAAAATTACATTGCTAAATTGTCCACACGCCACTGGCAACATAGAATTTGTTGTCACTATTGAGTTTGGGATTTTCGTAAAATTATTTTTGGGACTGAAGTAAATCTTTCCTAACAATATGTGGTACGAAGTTTTGCCCAGTTTTTTCGCCATAACAGCTGGAATTGGACTCCCAGGGTGGGCTCTCTATCATATGCACAATTTAACTTTAGGCAATGTGAGTAACTTGTTGAGTAATCAAACTAGAAAAAGAACAAAATTTTGGTTATATCATCACTTGTCTTTTAACAGATAATAAATTCTAGCAGAATTTAAAAAATCGATTCTGTCTGTATGGTCATTGAAAATAACATACGTCTTCTTTTTTCAGCACCATCGTCGCGGTCTTCATAGCTATTGGGAAAGGAGACATTACTTAAGAGATAGAAGACTTACAGGGAATCCTTATGTTGTTAATGTAAGTTGTAGAAATTACTTTTTTAATTTCATAGTGTTAATGATTAATGTCTCTAACTGGCCTGGCACTTCCAAAGTTTAGCAAGTCTAATCTATTATAAATTATAAATATCACTTAGATTATACATTTTTAATATATTTACTTTGATATTTACAAGTATAATGTAGGTAGACTAGATTCAAATTTTTATTGTTAGGAATTGGAAAATGTACTTTGTTCTTAACAAATTCAAAAAATTTAAATAAAAAAATTCCCATTAATAATGTATTTGGTTAAAAGTTAATATATATACTTTTATTGTTTTGGTTTTAATTTTAGTTTACATCTGTTTAAATTTTTCTTATTTGTTTCAGGGTCTAGAGAAAATTCCAGATGCATAAAAATGAAGTATCCCCACTAGTATCAAAATGATAAAAGCTTATTTAAAATATAGAATAGACATGAATTTTTCTTATTTTATAAAAAATCTATTGGTTACAATTTCTTTAACATACTGTTATTCAATATAGCCTACATTGAAAATTCTTCTTAATATTCATACTCATAAAGACTTCATAATATTAAATTATAAAATCATAATTTATTAAAATATAATGAAAATTTATAATATCATTCAAATTTTTTAATGGTTCCACAATATTTAAATATATTAATATTGACTCAGGTGTGTGTTTGTAGGTAATATATAAGAATACCTGTGAAGCTCCAGTGGGTCATTATTAAACAATGAACTAAAGAGAATTAAAAACAATATCTTTTTGATTATGTCCATATTCAAACAGATTTTTGGGTAATCAATGTGCGTTCAACCAAGTGTTCAGAACACCTAATATGCTGTTTGCCGTTTTAAAAGGCGATTATTATTGCCGACTTAACTTTTGTTCACAGTTCACAGAGCAAGTGAGCAATTAGAAGTACCCGCTAATTTTAAATTAAACGCAACAGTGAATGTGAATATTTTACAAACATTCTTCTATCACTGCAAAAAAAACATTGCGTTGTGAATGTCTGAGATAATTTTCCTCTTTGGATGTATATTTTACTTGGGTTTATTATTTCGATGTTCTGGATTAAATGGAACAGGATATCCCTGTGTGTGATCGTCTAGACACTTGACTGTAGACCCTTCATTGGAACGCACTCTGAATGTTTGGTATAGCTTAAGCTAGCTTTCGGTTACAATTTGTGAGTAATCACTGTGACAGTGACAGTCAATAATGACAGTGATATAGATATCACTGTTGAACATGCGAGATATCTGTTGAACTCGTAAATTTAAAAAACAAGTTAGTAATATAGTTAATATAAATCAAATTTCGGGGAATTTATAACAAAATAAGTTAGTTGCCTAATGCATATGTCTTAATGAATTAGTACTCGTATGATGCATCGTTGAGATGGACAATTGTATAGTTGATATCACATTAGAATTTCTGGGAGTAGCTTTTCATAATATTCTGTTTCACACAGCTGTTTATCCAAATTGTATTTTTGAAACTAGAAAAAAATACGGTATAGTTGTACACCGTTCTATTCATCCAGAAGTGAATGAATATATAGATTTATGTTTAAAGACTGTGGCAGAGTGTCTAAAAAATGGAGAATTAAAACGTGTAGATTTTGATATAACCACCAGTTCATATGAGAGTTTATTAAAATTCGTATTTGATATAAAAAAAAACGATGAATATGATGAAACCAATGATGCTTACTTGGTTCAGGCAGAACAGAATATGAGGGCCTTCTGTTTATATCTAACTGTATTATGTGACAAATATAAAAATTCACCTGAAGATAAAAGTTTCGCTATTTTAATACATACAAACGAGTCTTCTGCTGTGGCTATAGCAACAAACCCAAATCTGGAGCATTTTCCTCTAATTGAAACAGAAGTGAAAAATGACTTTGACAAAATTATCCCTATAAGAAGCTTTTGTGCCAGAAATTATAATTTAAATGTCTTTATTGAACTTAAGTGATCCCAATATTACCACAGTAATTTTAATAAATAAATAGTTATGCATATATATCTGTATATTTTATTTGTATAGAAATAAATTTTATACTAATACTAAACACCACTGTTAGGATATAATTTTATTTTCAAACATCTCCATGTTGAATATATTTCATCCCAGTCTACATAAGCACCAATGAGCTTCCGACAATTGTCCTTAGTGTCTTCATATTTATTTCTTCCATGGAGTAATCTTATGTTATCAAACACTAAAATGTCACCTGCTTTAGTTTTAAAGTTAGCTGCAAATTTATGATTGAGTTCAAAAAATAATTTATGGGCTTTGTACCATGATGTCACAGATTCCAATGGACCAGAGAAGTGACTTCCTCTTTGTGGAATAGAAAAATTGATTCTTTTAATGTTTTCATTACTATCTAGAACTATGACAGGTGATCTATATAGCTTAAAAAACTGTTTGCCATTCTCAGTTCCAATGTCACTCCACTCCACATTAATATCGGTTAATAACTTATACTGTTCAGGATAATTTTCTCGCATATAATTAGCTGAAAAATGAGCATCAGATAAAAAATTCTCTCCACCTTCTGCTTCAGTTTGCACCAGACAATGAAGCATGTTCACACCAGGACAGTATTCATAATAAGGTAAATCTGTATGAAGTTGAAGTTTATTTGATAAATATGCTACATTACTTGTATTTGGCACATTTTGAACAATAAATTGCTCACCATAATGTGTCTGTTTAGAGAAACCAATTCTGGAAATAATTTCATTCAATGCTGTTTCTTCATTTGGTGTATCCTGAATCAATGCTATTCCATAAACAGATATATTTTGAATCAAATCCAGCAATATCTTCTCTGATTGTAATATTTCACTGTACTTATGTTTGCTACATACTTGGAAGAACTCGGAACCATTCCATGTCATTTTAATTGGTTTATAAATTGTTTCATAATATTTTCTTTGATTCTCTGTTGTAAAACTACGAAGCTTCAGCCATTCTAATTTAAACTCGGAATTATGTCCGTCATCCCATGTGATCCATAATAATTTTTCGTCATTAGTGACCTTTCTTGGTTTCACATCTGTTTTTAAACCTGAATAATCAATAATTCTACTCTTAGCAGTTGGATGAAAGCACTGATTACACTGGCAATTGTCTCTCAGCCAAATATGTGGGAACTTCAAATTTTCACCTTCCACATATAAATTAATGTAATTATGTGTACATCGGTTTGTTAAATTCATTAATAATTTTAAAGTTTGTTTAAAATTGTAATTTGTACTTTGAACTTGCCTCAGCATAAACATGATGAAATGTGGTCAAGACTCATGTGATTATCGGTCTCAACTCTCAATTTGTATTGCCTGAGTAATGATAACACTGGTTCTATTATGAATGCCGCTATCTCACACATTAACGCATGTTAATATTTACTAAAACATTAGTAATTATAAGTGATAATTGTTAATACAGCATTCAGCTGTTAAAAAAAGAATAGATGTTCACAAGATTTAGTTACTATTCGAGATAAAAGGTCAGCTCCTCTTGAAACTGGTTTTACTGGCTTTTTTATGCATGAAATATTAAAAACAACTAGTTCTGTCTTGGTTGCTTATAACGATTAATTTAATGGCATTTTATAGAAATTATAAAAAATTAATCCAAGTACGTATGTTCAAGACGTGTCGGTGAGTGAAGGACATTAAACGAATGATTAAGAATAACTGGCGCATTATTGAAATAATAAAATATATAATTCGATTTCATCAATATTCCGTATCATAAAATAATATCTCAATTATATTAAAATTTATAAACTTAAAAAACATTTTAAATATAATGACTGAAATACGACAATATGTTATAACTTATAAAATAAAAAATTCTTAAATTATAAATATCTCCAACAAAGGTAAGATTTTTAAGGTATTGAACTAGGCATTGAATATTGTTGTTTCACCTTCATCATACTCAAGCCATTGCATAAAAAAGTTGTTGCAATGTTTTAACATTGTTAAAATAACTAAATATTTAAATAATAATACACATAACATCTAAAAGATATCTTTGCTTGAGCATTCGATTAATTCAATTTCTTATATGTATCGTTTTATTTCCTAGTAAAGAAGATCTGTAAGATTTATTTATGTTTTATATTGAATTTGACTTTATGATAGGCGTTTCCAAGTATACCGCGTATGTTCCATATGTCGTCGAATTTTTCGGGTTGAGTATTAAAGTTGCTGTCTGTCGCCTTCACCCATACCTCAATCTATAAAAACCACAAACATCTTATACATATAAGAAAATCGGAAATGATAATAATGTATTTTCTAGTACATAATTTAAATAACTAATAATTTAATGTAATAATTTAAATAACAAAACTAAACGCGGGTTGGACAGCTCGTAGTGAATGTTTTTGCCGCGACTAGCACAAGGGCGTCTCTTATGAGACATGGAACCTCGACTTGAGCCGTCACGAGAAGCCGCTTCAGCGGCCGAACGATAGCTCACTGTAGTGGCCTAGCGACATACACGGTGTCTGGTGGCAGATTTATGTTTTCAAATTTAAATAAAAAATAATATGTTTGAGATATAATTTTACTAAAAGTATTAGAAGATAGAGTACAAATGCGGATTTCATTTTTTAAAGATAATGTCATCCAAATGTCTTCCATCCTGTTGCACACGCTGTTCGAAACAGAGCCTCGTATTCCGTGCCACACGCTGCAGTAAACTTGGTTCAACTGCGCTGATTTCTCGCAGAATATTTTCTTTTTAAGTCCACAACAGTTCGCGGATTGTTGGCGTAAACTCTATCTTTGAGGTAGCTTCACAAAAAAAATCCATTGGAGTTAGGTCGGGTGACCTCGGAGGCCACGAGTGTCCCCAAAGCGACTAATCAGTTTTTGAAGGAGATTTTCTCGCAACAAATCCATCGAAGCTCTGGCCGTGTGTGCGGTCGCACCATCCTATTGAAACCACGTGTATAATGAGAATGATGGATGAGCTCGCAGGTTCGGCAAAAAGAAATTCGAAATCATGAGCCGATAATTCTCACCATTGACATTCGTCGCTTGGCCCCGTG
>JAAAKR030203236.1:0-11509 GCA_010014985.3 Delias pasithoe
TATTTATGCGGTTTAATATCAAGAGCCTCCGATATTCTCACTCGCTCAGCAAAACACAGTTTACGTACTATTTTAGACTGGTATTCCATAGAATACCAATGGACTTTGGACGGGCCGTCTCAATTAGTGCATTGGCATATGCTTCAGCGTGGCTCTCCCATGGGTACGACACTATTAAGACACTCACACTCTCCTGCCTACTGTCAAGCCATTCCTACAACCGAATTATATATTTTTTTATTTGGACAGGGGATCGAACCCAATGCCTTTCGCTTTGCGCCAGACTTAAAAGACTACATAGATGCGAGGCTGTTCAGTTGTAATTTGAAAATTTTCAAGAGTAATGTGATCTATTAATGTTTTGTGACTAAGTTCGGCATACGAGTATCTAACACGTAAGACTGGAAAGATTAAGAATGAGACTATCAGAGCTCTAGTTTTTTAGTTAGAGCCTAGCACACCTGAATGCACGTCTCAACAAGCCCGTGCACGTTAAGCGCGATCTCCATTAGGTCGAGAGCGAAAGCGACGTGTTCCGGTTGCGGCAGGTAGGTGGTTGCGCCCGCTGCGTACGCCGCTAGCGCTTCGCATACCGCACCGCCGACCGCCCACGAGACGGCGCCTTGCTCATACATCGACATTGACTGTAGATATGTGTATTTTTTGTTTTAAATGAAAATAGTTGGGTCTCCTTGGAAAAACGGCCTTCCTCCCGTGGACACCCTAGTCCCAGCTAGGCCGTCAGTGCGTAGCCGGGTATTTAGGAATAGATGCGCTCTTTTTTGAAGGTGCCCAAATCGTATTGGTTTGGAAATACGTGAGTATTTATTAACAAATATATATTTTATACCGTTAAAATATATAATAAATTCGAAATAATCAACATCCTAAAGCATAAATACTTTTCGATGTTGAAAAGTATTAGTAAGTATTTGTAGGAACCTATTGCAGGAAGCGACATCATTTTATAATAATCCATTTAAATACTACTAACCTGAAATTTCTGCGTCACCGCCTCAAAGTTAAACTCACTTCGAGAGTGCTTCTTAATTTTGCCGCCTTCCGCGACGTCAATTGAAAATTTCTTTGAGAACAGTTTACAGATTTCTGAAATCGATAGATTTTCTACTTTTAGAACGGCATATTTCCATATTATCAATTGTTATTGACACACGTACCTTAAATTGATACTATAATGCATTAAAAAAATGCCACCTAACCTCATACCTGGTTAGTCCTCATTCTGTTATACGAGTGGACCTACGTACAATCGTTCCGTGACATTTAAAATAATTACACTCAAACATTTTTGATGGGCAACTAACCCTTCGTCATCTTCTTAACGGCATGTTTCGCATCGTCCCTCTGTCTTCCAACCCCGTATAGAAGTATATGCCTCTGATTTGCATCGTGGGGGGTGTGCTCTGGCTCAGTGGGGGGTAAAGGGAAGTGCATAGTGTAATGGTAATGGCGAGACACTGTCCCACTTGAATTTGACCCGTTAGAGCTTGTCGGCCGGATACCTGTTGATACAATACAGAACTGGTTGACGCCCGAAACACACGCATAGGCCTCAATATTATATCAATGAAATAAGTCTCATACAAATATTTAATAAAAAGGCCATTGATCCATATATTAAACTTCAGAGACCACTTAACAACTCTTAAAAGAAAAAATAGCTTCTATTTGTATCCACAGAGAATATAATTGTTGTTTAAAAGATACATGTTATTTTTTTTTTTTAATAAAACTAAACGACATACCTGGGACAGACATAGGGCCCATACCAATCGTCTGCATACCGGGTATGGTCATTCCGCCAGCGCCCATCATCGGTGAATTAACACTGGAAATTGAATTTCTTTGCTATATATCCATATAAATCAGGTGCATCAATACATAAATTACTATGACTTACCTATGCGGAGGTTCGCCAGGATCCTTAGGACTATCTGGTGCATCCAGCGAGTTCTGCTGATCTACCTTTATGTTCTGCAGTAGTTTGTCCAAATCATCATCGATTTTAGAGTCATCGAGATCCATACGTACATTCTCCTTCAAGACAATTTTTAATTCATAAATCTTTATATCAATAAAATGCATTTGACCCAATTAGGTATGTTATCCCCTATATACGAATAAATATAAATAAAAATTAACCAAACCTATTGCTCTCCTGGTAAGATAGAGCCTCATCATTCTATAAATAATTTATATATATCCATTTAACTTCACGACATACCAGTTATGATAGATAGAAAACCAATATTTTACCTCCATTTTGGGCTTCAGATCTATACCACCAAAGATATCATCGTCCATATTGTGAGAGGTACCTGAACTGTTAGCAGGCTGGGCCACTGTATGGCTACCCGTACCCGGCGTTACTGTTGGCTCGGTCGGAGATATTAAATCACCTATAATATCTAGTATATTAAACACATATACGAATTAGTTTGACGAAAAAATTAATTTATTCATAAGATTCAGCAATACAGGTAAAGACAATCACAGAAACCAATATCAAATAGTAACATCTATTACATAAAAATATCGTTTCAGCATGAGTTATCAAAATATATCTCTAAATAAATTAGTATTTTTTAATTATGTCGCGCTTAGCGCTGCCACTGTCTATAAAAAAATCATATTGATTTGATTGCGTAATGGCGTTAAAGAGTGAAATAGTTACATGTGATATTTAAAAGAATTTGTACAAAACCAAACATTAACGTCGTTTATTTTTTTACATAGCAACAAGTTTATTAATATATATTTAATAGAAGGCATATAAGATCAAAATATTAAGTCCTAACATGCCTAAAGCAATGTATCTCGTCCACAAAGACTGAGCGTCACCTCATCTATATTAAGTGTTAATGGATTAGCTTAACATAACTTTCTGCATAATATTAATTTTAGCTAATTGTTTACCAATTAGGGTGAAATAGACTATTCTTAGCTTGCATAACTTGCTGATTTAACGATGGATGTTTGATATTTTAATATTAGAAACTATATAAACATGTACTCACCTCGCGAAATAAGTGTACACATATAGGCATCGTGTGAGAAAACATCGCGTCGAATCAGTTCTCCAAATAAGTGTACCAAGTTAGCGAACTGCTGACGATTACCTGGCGCTGCATTTGGGCTTTCATCTACGTGCAATAATAATTTTAAATATAGGACCTGATGAACATTATTAACATCTCTGCTTATCGAATCTTTCAAATGTACATCGTTTAAAATACAATTACGATAATATTGTAAACTTGTATTGTGAAAGTGTCCAATTCGATGTTGTTGTTTCGTTAATCAAATTCAGGGGCCGTACTTAATTAATTAAAAAGAAGATATAACAGGTCATATCTACTAGAAAATGCAAGAATCCTTAAGCAACTCAGTCGATTGGCATACGAACAGAATTATCACCAGATCTTAATGCAATAAAATTAGGAAATAGAGCTATTACTAAATTTAACCTGCTAAGTTACTTAATAGTTCTTCTCGATAAATTTAGTTTTAAGATGTACACGACCACCTTTGTGCTTCAATATGAAATGAGAATCGTTGACTTGGAATTAAGTCACCATAAATGAACAACAGACATTTTATTGCTGTAAAGTGGCGTAATAAATTTGGAAAATATTGAAGATCGACTGGGGTTTTAAGCTATTTAGAAAAGCACAATGTATACAGATACTACATTAAAAGCATATTACTTACCTAGGACAGGTGCATCGGTATCCAAGAAGCGTAGTAACAAATTCTGGAATAAAGGTGGCCCGTTGTAGAGTCCTACCGCCGAGTTTATTGACTCTTTGTCATCAGATCCTTAATAGAAAAAAATAGAAAAACAATTACACACTGATTGTGTCGTATACGGCAAGAATATTATTTAATTTTTTATATAATATTGCTGTTATAATTTTATATTATGTTTTAATCAACACTGCTTAGTAGATTAAGGTGTTAACTGTATAGCAGTTAGCGGGCTGTACCAAACGAGAGATGAATTGTTTAGTTCTGTGTTTAGGCCAAAAGTATAAAAGCATCAAATACCTTGGTGTTCATGATGATGGTGATGATGTTGTCGTCTATCCAAAAGCGCTGCAGCCGCCATCGCGCGGTGTTCACCCCAACGTGCACCACACACAGCCCATTCGCACAACACTCGCACCACTGCGTACGAGCATACGTACTCCTAACAAATTTTGTCTTAAGATAATTTAAATAAAACCATTTGCATTTAAACAACAAATTTATATACTAGACTGCGAAGATAACATAGTTTAGAAACAGGCGTTATAAAAAGATTGTTTTTTATTTAAAAAAAACCAACATATAAGTTTTTTAATTACATATTTCAGTATTACATAAACATGAGGGCGGCGTTAATGAGATGCTTCTATTTTTATGGAGATTCTGTGGTGATTCTGGACCTTATTTTATTACCTAAATTTATTATGTAACTATTAGAATCTTTATTTACTTTCATTGAAAAAGGAATCTAGGTGTTAAAATGACTAAAACTTAGCTCCTGTAATACATAAATAGGTATTTCTAAATCAATACGACTTGGGGACCTAAAAAGGGTATATCTATCCCTAAAAGACCGCCAACGCACTTGCGGTCCAAAAAAGGGCTAAAGGTCCATGGGCGGAGGACTGCTCCTGCTCGTTTGCCTCAATATTTTCATTAAAAAAACCATTGTCCTTACGGGATCTTTCGGATCTTGATTCACGTCTTTAGTGGGTGAAGTGCAATTCGCGAACACTTCTTTATACAATGTATCCAAATTATTGTTCGGATCGACTCGATCGAAGCAATGCCTGTCCAAAGCCTCAAGTACCGCCAACACTCGAGCTAAAATAATAGTTATTTATGGCAAATTATGTAACTTGTGATTTTTAAACATCAGAAATAACGATTTTATCACAAAAATTCTTCTTGCTATGTAATTTTTACACCTTGGGTTACATAATTAGATTTTTAGTAAGGATCTCCATTTTTTTGAAGATATGTAGCCTATTATATATAGCCTTCCTCGATAAATGGACTATTCAACACGAAGAGAATTTTTCAAATCGGTTCAGCAGTTCCTGACATTGGCGCATTCAAACAAACAAACTCTTCAGCATTATATTAGTACAGATTATTAAAGAGCAAGTATTTTCACAAATACACTTAATTTTACTTACACTATTAAAAACGTAATGTAATGAAATGGTTCAGTCAAACGTACAAAACAGATAAAAATTGTCTATAGAACATAGCTGTAAAATTATTCAATACCCAAAACTGTGTCAAAACTGATTGTATACATTAAATACAGTAATATTGACAGTACGTCCCATCTATATTATGTCATCTATATTACGTCCTATTGGATGGTTGAGGGACTTACCCTGTGAACTAGTTTGCCACTTGTCCGTACACCATTTACTCTCTGCTTTCTTGCTTCTGGCAGCAATTTCTTGTTCTGCTTCATATACCTATAAGTGATATTTTATTCTAACTACCTAAGAGATATACTTTAAAACTTTTTTACACGTTCATTACTTGACAGCTGAACTCTTGCTAAGATTCAGAGTTTTTCTAAGTTTTGTTTCCTTGTGTCTTTAAATGTCGAGCTTAACAAAACTTTCAAGAAATGAAATAATCTTTTATAAGTGTCCCACGACTATATAACCTTCCATTATGATATAATTTGAACAAAAATTTTTTATTGTCTTTATATTACTATGGTATTGTACAGTCATACCAATCTTCTGTGCTCCTCAGTAACTTCTGAATCCATATGGGGCATGGGCAAGGCGGATGGAGGCAGTGGAAGGATATCTAGGGGTGACCCTTGTAGCGATGATCCACATCCTGACCACACCATAGCCGTGGGGCATTCGATGGAAATAATCTATATAAAAACAAATCAGACATAAAATAATAGTGCTTAACTAATACACTTATAAAGATAGCCACACATCTTTTTTTAATGGTACAGTGAACAACGGAGCAGGTGGGTCTCATATATATGGTAAGACCGCCGCCCATGGAAAGCCGCGCTATAATCTGCGATTTGGTTGTATTGCCGCCTTGATACGCCGTTTAAACGGTACAATTTCAAGAACCTCCGATATCCTCACTCACTCAGCGAAGTACAGTACAAGTGCCGTTCCATGCTGAGCATTCTGTTAGCCCATGGTACCACTTCAGACAAGCCAGCCTAATGCGTCAGCACATATGCTATAGAGTACCCACACTAAACATTTTATCAATTCATTGCTATATATCACTTAAAAAATGTAGAGATAAGTGTTATTAATATAAGAGGCCCATTGCCGATGCGGTCTTATAAGCTACTGTGAAGGCAGATACCGCGTTATAGTACATCCCTGACATTAGACCGCTCAAGCGGCGTAAAAAGCCGTCAACACAATCAAAGCGCAGTTGGAGCGCGGCTGTCCATTGGCGGCGGTGATCTCTTTCCACAGAGGCGACCCGCACCCTCCGTTACCCCCTGTACGATGAGATAAGATAAGAATGTATAACTTACTTGCAGTATTGTTCCTAGTTGAATTATAACATCTCTATGAAATGAGCAGTTGAGTATTTCCACAAAACCAACTTGCACTGGATTTAAAGAGGCTGTTATAACTGTATTCAATGTAGTTTTAGTATCTCGCGCCAAGGAATCATTTTCTTCTTTCACTTGCTCCATGGGTTGGGTTGGATTGGGAGTTCCTAAAGGATTCGGCGTTCCTAAAGAATGATTGGGATTTGGCGTCCCAAGGGAATGGTTAGGGTTTGGTGTGCCATGATTCTGTTCTGCGGGAGTTGCGGATCGTTTAATTTGACTTATATTTGGTTTCACATCAGCATTTGTTTCAACTGGTGACAGTGGACCCCCGTTTATATCTGTATATTAAAAAAAGAAAACATTATTTACTTATTTTCTACTAATAAAGTATGTTTCATTCAGTGATTTTAATACTAGTCAGAAATATGAAGTTACAGGCACCCACCAGCATTTCCGTCTGTTTTATTAAAGACAGTCGGGTGGTTGAGAGTGCGTAGCGTTGTTTCCGAGAGTACTGAGCATATCGCCGCACATTTCTTAGCACAAGTGGTGGCAAGGCGGCGTGACAAACTCTCACAACACACAAACTCGCACATATATTGTAAAGCCAGTGGAAGAAATAACCTGCATAAATAACATAAATTTAAACCGACTGATATGATTCTCCAGATTAGGAAAAGTAATACTGATTCAAGGAATCATTCTAAATTATCAATATTGATGTAAACAAAGAAGTAATGACAAAATTCATAATACTAATAAATAAGAATATTTCTGAACCATTTAAAAGATACCTACCTCAGCAAACCATCATCTGGCACTCTCTTATCTAGTAACTCAATGATCCAATTAAGGAAGTCATGTCTGTCCAACAGACCTTCATCTAAGAGATACTTTGACAAACGGCAACAGTAATTCCATTGCTTTAAAGCTTGACGCCAATCTGTGCTCTCTGAACCTGGTGTTGAAGATCCTAATACTGCAACATAAGATTCAATCAATACATATGAATACTATTAATATAAAATTAGGAATCTCCTTACTCGGAAACTGTATATGAAACTTTTATTGAGTATTGAAAGAATATACATTTTGAGAAAATTAGTTTTTATCATATACAGATAAGTAGTTCTCTTTTAGATGATATGAAATTTTCTAAATATACACAACCTGCATCAAAACACTAGTATAAAAACAGGCAAATGATGTTTTATGTATGTATTATTATAATATGTATATTTAATAAATTCTTACAGCTGGAACCTCCAGGAGAATGCATAGAGTTTGATGCTGTTGAATTTGGTGTTGAACTTCCTGGTGGATGCCCAGATGTGTTATGACTTGGAGTCCCTTGACCTAGAAATGTATTCACATGACTTATTATTAAGTTGAAAGTTACTATGCATACTTAAATCTCTATTTTTAGCTGTTATTTATAATATATTCCAGTAAGAAATTATAATTTTATCTCATAACTCACCAGATTGAGATGGAGGAGTCTTGTCAGAAATTATTCCTGATCCATTTTGATAATATTCAGCTATCTTTGGTATTTGATCCTTTAGAAATTTTATCAAAGTGGTTGTCCATTCTAAAAATTCATAAAATATCTAAACACTCAAAATAGTTTATAAATAAATTTCCCTGTTTTATAACATATTTCCTTTGAGTCAATATTTTATCAAAATGTTTATGAACATACAATACTAACCAGTTGTTGGATCTGGGTGTTGCCTCTTCTTAATCTTGGCTTCAGAAACTGCAACAGTATAAGCAGAACTCAATTTAATAAACCATGCTGCTCTAGGCATTGCCACTTGGTACTCAGTGAGTGTTATAAATATTTCCTCTTTTTTATTAAAGTTTGGAGCTTTTTTAGCCAATATAGACAATGGCTTGCTACCTGAAAACACAAAAAATATAAGTAAGATGGGGATAACTATATAATTAAATACATATTGAATTGCAATAAAATGGTAAACCAGCTAAATCCTTAAACCAAGCTTCAATTTGTGGCTTAGTTCTTGCAGTAGCTGGCCAAAAATTATCTTTAGGGTTGACTTGTTGCCTCTTCTTTCCACAATCAGGTAATGTATTAAGCTCTTCCTTCTTGGAGAGTATACCAGAAAAGAACTGTCCAATCTGCAATGTTTATATTTACATATAATATTATGTGTATGTTGTTTTAAATTATATTTATAATTTAAAGGAACCTCTTCAATATTAAATAAAAAATAATGAAATACGAAATAGAAACATAAGGCTTAAACATAGGGATTTATAGAAAATTACCTTCGTAGCGAAAGCTGAATGATTAAAATTTCTGGCTGTTCCAAACTCATCACTGGATTGTGGAGCAGTTGTGAAGCCATGTTTTACATTTGCTGAGGTAAGTTCGTCTTCTTTTTGCCTGGGTTCTTGAGGGTACACGTCAGGAGGACCTAGACGAGGTCTTTTAAGTGGTCGTTTCTCGTACATTATCCCCATCTTGTTTGATTTGAAATTAGCTACTATCTTTTTAACACGGTCATAATACGGTACATCGTAGGCACATTATGTTGGGTGTCATACGTGTCTTAATAATAATGTAATTAAAATAATGCTTAACAGTAAAGCAGTGGAAGTTTTTTGATTAGATTTATTAATTTTTAGAACGATTTAAAAATCGTTTGAATGAAAACATTTTCTATTTGACAACATATTTTGATTTTTGATTTAGACACTAGCAGTTTTCTGTTACTTTTTAAGTTAGTCTGTGGCAATGCCAACCCTTAATATAATTTCCTTTCGTAGAGATTTGATTTATTTTCTGGTTTATATACACTATGCTTTTCTGTTGCCTCTTGCCCGGTGGTCTATGGGTGTACAAATAGTAAAATGTAAATAAATATAAAATTTTAGGTTATAAAAATTTACAAATAATTTATTACAATGTATTTTACCTATTTGCATCAGTATTAAGACATAGTCTTTTAAATAATTTAACTGGTGTTGTTTATTCACTCATTTGACGAAATGTTCAAACTACCTCGACTCTCTACATCAAAAATGCATATATTTAATTATAAGAGAAATAATTATTATAAAAAGTTAATAAGGCAAATTCAAAATGTAGGAATTAATGATGTCCCAAAAATATCTATTGCTGATATTCGAAAACAAATGCGACAAAAAGGTTTAGCAGTGCAAGAAGGTTTCACCTCCCTTATTACAAAATGCCTTCTTTGTTTAAGTGAAGATAATAAATCAGACAGTAAGGTTTATATAAATAAAACTACCGGTAAGTATGGCACGTTTAAATATATTTACATACATTTATTATATTAGGTGACAATCTTTAACATACATTCATATAAAATTTTGTCATTATAATATTATAAAGTAAAAGTTAATTAAATTTAGTTCCAATCAGATTAAGTTACAATAAATATATTTTTATCGAGCCACATCCCACACAAATTTAATAAGTATCTAAATAATAAGATTTAAAATTTCAACAATCTGTTTTAGGTTATTTCTTATGTCCAAAATGTAATGCACATGGAGATTGGAATATTCTTGAACGACTTATAAAAAAGAGTAAAATGGAAGGAACAATGAAAGACTACTTTGAAAAATTACATAAAGAAAAGATTGATTTTGATAAACATTGGGAGAATCTGATGACAGAAACTACCTCATTATTAAATCTAAATGAAAGTGAAGTTCTTGATATCTTTCGTTTATTTGAATATCCTGTAAGTATGTTGAAAAATATTGTCTTTAATTGTAGCAAAGATTATAACACAGATATAAATTACTGTTTTAGTATCAACATGAAGCTCACAAAATTTTTTGTGATGTAAGAGTGTCCAATAATCGAACAATATTATATTATCCATTAAAAAGCTCTATAAATATTGTTGGATATCGGAAAATACAAGCAGGCAGAGAGGATGATATAGAAACCTTTGGGTATCCAACAGCTGGCGTTTTTTCATGTCGATCTATAAAAACCGCCAAGACAGATCAAGCCATATTAGTCCCAAGTATTAATGATGTGTTAAACTTAGCTTATAATAAAGTTCCTGGTAAGAAAACTCAGATCTAAATTAAAGTATTTTCATTATCAATAAAAATTATAGTGTTTATTCTCTCAATATTTTTAATGTTTTGAAATATAATATTTTCTTTAATTTATAACTATAAATTTATAACTCAAAAACGGCGCAACTGATTTGGCTAAAAATGGTGGGGAGATAGCTTAGAACAAGGAAAAGAACATAGGAAATTTTTACCCGACTATAAAAATGATGGGTACATGCGTACCCGGCATGACGACGTCTGCCGGGATCACTAGTACAGGGTGTCTGGTGGCAGATTTATGTTTTCAAATTTAAATAAAAAATAATATGTTTGACATATCATTTTACTAAAAGTATTAAAAGATAATAGTACAAATGCGGATTTCATTTTTTAAAGATAATATCATCCAAATGTCTTCCATCCTGTTGCACACACTGTTCGAAACGGAGCCTCGTATTCCACATGCTGCAGTAAACTTGGTTCATTTGCGCTGATTTTTCGCCGAATATTTTCTTTTAAATCCACAACAGTTCGCGGATTGTTGGCGTAAAACACCACAAAAAAACCCATTGGAGTTAGGTCGCGTGAATTCGGTGGCCACGGGATGTCCCCAAAGCGACTAATCAGTATTTGAGGGAGATTTTCTCGGAACAAATCCAACGAAGCTCTGGCCGTTTGTGCGGTCGCACCATCCTGTTGAAACCACGTGTGTGATGAGAATGATGAATGAGCTCGCAGGTTCGGCAAAAAGAGATTCGAAATCATGAGCCGATAATTCTCAACATTGACATTCGTCGCTTGGCCCCGTGCATTTTCAAAAAAAAATGGTCCGATTATCCCATTCGTGGATAAAGCGCACCA